>PNEQ01030562.1:9352-32850 GCA_003012365.1 Medauroidea extradentata | reverse complement strand
TCTCAACATTTTCTTTTTTAGATCCCGAGACGTCATTAATAATTTTCCATATTTCCTTTGGATTATTTTGTGCTTCAGCTATTTTAGTTCCGTAATAAGTATCTTTAGCTATACGTATTAATAAAGTTAATCTATTTCTGTAATTACAATAAGAATTCTTAAGCAACGTATTAAAAGGTTGCTTATTTAGGTTTTGTTTAATTTTGTCTCTTGTTCTGATAGACTTAATTAATCCTATTGTAATCCATGGTTTAAATCGCTTAAATGTCTTTGGTTTCGTGACAGTTTGAAAACTTGCTTTATTTATTAAATGAGCAAGTTTATTTAAAAACTGATTTGTGGCTGTATCTACAATTTGTTCATCCATAACACATTCCCAGGTTTCACTTGAAATTATATCAGATAATTTTTTTATATTAATTTTTAAATAAGTCTTATCGTCTGTATAGAACTTCGGACAATTAACTTTGTAACTAACAGCAATTGCAAAATGGTCAGTTATACTTGTATACTTATTCATGTAAGACAATAGTAATAAGGTGTATATAAATCGTAACACCTCATTGTACATATGTGTCTTAATTTTGCTTGTTTATAGCCGGTTATTACCATTGGTGACATAATAAATGTTTTTCGTTGGATTTAATAATTTATTCCCTCTAGATTGTCAAAATTGCACACTGTGCGCCGCCTACCCGCGCGTTAAAGGCTCAGAAATGACGGAGACGTAAGGGCGACCTTGAAACACGCATCAAATGCCGAGTCGCCTCGACGATCCAAGCACTGAACTAGCGTGCAAGCTTCCCGCCGAACGGTTTTTACTATGGGATACTAAACGGTGACCATATAATTTTATTGGTAGAAAATCTGCAACTAAGTTCAGTGCAGGTCGCAGTCTGAGTTTCACATACGTCCGGTTAGTATACTTTGAAGTACGGAATTCTGGAAAGGGCGTTTTTAGCCATGTTGGAGGGCTTAGAAACTGTGGTTTTAACGTGCGTTGCGACTTAATAATGAGGTTCCGTCCTTGTCTGAATTTTGTTTTCTTTTCGTACGTTGGCACAATGGACACACGTGGAATATTTTCGTAGAAAAAACCTGTTTACGAGCACACTGCAACGCATTTGAAGCGTGGGTAGGCGGTCGCCTTAAAGACGGGTGCTACTAAAATAATTTAAATGTATTTCTTTAAATTGTAATATGATTATTTTGTAGCAAATAATTTTTGAAATTTGCTTGTCTTTTAAAACTACAACTTACTTTAACGTAAATAACACTGCTGAACTATTTAAATAGGAATTCAGATATTTTATTAATATTACTAGACACTTCGATAAATAATTTTCTTGGCGACAAAAATACTTTACAGTACTTCCCTTTAAGAAAGAATTTTCTTTACCGAAACCAAATTTGTTTTCTGCGAAAGAACGTATTTTTAGGGTAAAGTACTCATACTAATTGTCAGCTCCCATATTTTTGGCAATACGCTAGATATTAGGTAGCTGTGTGTTTGTTACTACCCTAGATGGTATCCAATACCTACAACAGTTCAAAAATATCTAGTTCATTGGTTTAACCTCATTTGATGTCTCTATGCTCAGACACGATATGTGTGAGGGCTCAAAGAAACCTACGGCAGGGTTCAAGAGATAAGCTATAGAATGTCATATAGCGTGTCAAATATTAAATTAATTTAAAGTAAACATCTGCTGATACTGTAATCCGTTTTTAAGAACACTGCTGCTGAGAAGAAACAGAATAATAAGACTGAAATTACTTTGCTTCCAAGAAGTTAACATAGTCTCTTCCGTTAATACCGATACCGGAGGCCTATTCTCGAATTTTATGTCTTATGCTAGTTGGCAGCCGAGTGGTATCTAGGCCAATGATGGCCAACTGGGGGTCCGCAGGCCAGGTCTGGCCCGTGGCACTGTTTTATGCGACCCGCGTAAAATATCCGTCAAGAAGAATACACAATGCGACGGCTGTAGAATTGCCAGGTTTATTTAATTTTAAAAACTGTCAGACACACAGTTGTCGCTCCACATGTTCTGCTTCGCATTGCTTTACATTTCATTACTCACAATGTAAGTGTCGTGGATCCAAATAAATATTATTTCTAAACCGAACACAGCTGCCGGAGGATTGATCGTTAGTAAATATGAACCGTCGACATATTGCGCGACAAAGACGAACACCGCTATATTGGCTGAGCCAGCGAGGGAACGTCGTATTTGTTTCGAATGTCGACAGATAGATTGCAGCACCATGGTACATTATGTGGCATCACAGAGTAGCACGGCGGCGCGTGGCACGCAGCAAATTTATTTATTTACGTTTCTAAAGTTGTTTGGTGTTGTAGATATTTTGAAATGTTTTTCAAATATATAAAAGTAAGCAGTGACTGTCGGGTTTCAAAGAAGAATGGTAATACAAGTATTTGTTTAAACTAAACAAGGTCACAAAGCCTCAGTGTTTAGTGTGGCTTCAGTGCTAGCTGAATTAAAAGAATACCATATCAAGCGGCACTTTCTATCAAATCATCAAATAATATATGAAAATTGTTCAGGCGGGCCAAGAAAAACATTTTGTAAAAAAAAAAAAACTTAGCAAAAGTGCGTATTTACCGGCGTGTCAAGAAATCAAGAAGCTTGTCTTTTAGCCTCGTATGTTGTGAGCTACGAGCTTGCGAAAGATAAAAAATCACTTAATGATGGGGAATTCATCATTAACAGTGAAATAAGTATAGCGAAATTGTTTATGAAAGTAAGGTGGCAAAATAATTTAATTCTGTATCCCTGCCAAACAATATTGTAATTAAGAGAATTGAAGATATTAGCAATCAAATATCGACGAACCTGAAATGATATATTTCTGATTGTTCGTATTTTTAGCTAGCTCTGGACGTAAGCACTGATGTAACCGACACCAGTCAATTGTTAATTTAATTGAGAACTATACTCAAAAAGATTTCACTATTTCTGAAGAACTATTAAAAGTATGATTACTGAATAACACAAATTTAAATGTAGATATTTTTAATGAAGTTAACAACGCATTTGAAGAATATGGAGGTTATGAGAAACTGTCTTCAGTTGTCACAGACGGTGCTAAAACTATGGTTGGAACATCATATGGTTTTGTTGGGATTTTGAAGCAGAAACAAATTAACCTGTCCACTCTGCATTGCATTATACACAGGAGGCAATACGTGCTAAATCTATAAGTTTGTCAGGCACAATTGCTACTGTTGCCTAGACCACAAATTTGATACGAAGAGAACCGTTCTTTAACTTACAAAAAATTTCTGTAATTTTTACAAGAGTGGGAATGTGCTTATGGAGATTTGTTATTACACACGGAAGTTAGATGGCTCAGTTGAGCATAGTACCTAGTCATATTTTTTGAAGGGCGGAGAAATACGATTATTTTTAGTGATAATGTTACACACTCAACAGATCTCCAGGAACGGCTGAAGAATATTGATTTCTTGAAAAATTTAGCTTTTCTCGCAGATATCACATCTGAATATTTTGATTTTGTAGTTGAAGGGAAGAAACCAGAATGTTTTAGAGACGATGGGTTTTGTTGATCGGTTTCGGGAAAAAAAGAAAGAAAAATAACCTCTTCAACTTTACAAAATGTAAGAAGCTGTCAGATGACGAAGAAAGTGTTACCTTCGTGCAGTTCGTGGAGTATATTAACCAACTGGCTTCAGAATACGTCAGAAGATTTCAAGATTTTCAAACATTTCTTCATCGTGTGGAATTGTTAAAAATGCTTAGAAGTGCAACATTCCGTGTCAGCCATGAGAATTGCAGACAGAAATCTTTGAACTCCTGTGTGACCCCCTCTGTTAACATGTACAAAGCAGCTGAAGTCGTGTTTTGGAAACTGCTTTCTTATGGACGTTAAATTTGTGAAGGATTTGGTCCCTGAAACTGTGTTCAATTTTCGCAAGTACATACATTTACGAAGCAGCTTTTTCAGCATAAAAGTACAGCAAATTGAAGAATAGGAATAGAATTTCCGACGTCGTGTAATCACATTTCCTTCGTGTGGTAACATAAAAAATAAAGATGGATTAAAGTCGTCGGTGAAAAATTTCTAAAAGTCATAGTGCTCTCACTAAATACTAAAAAACTATAAATGTATTTAGAAGAAGGGTCTATGTTTAAAGACTTTCTTGAAAGGTTTACATTTGAAGACGAAAACAGTTTAGTTTGTTAAACATGTTTATATTTCGCTATTTAGTCTGTTGGAATATGGTTCACAAGTAAAAGTTAACAGAACATATATAAAAACATTTCTTCTCGTAATATTGTGGAAAATTTGGTTAATGTGTGGTCTGGCCTTCGAGTGTGATTCAAAGTGCTATGTGGCCCCTGAAGGGAACGTAGTTGGCTATCATTGGTCTTGGCAAATAGTACACTGTTTTAGTATTCAAAACATGCATCAACGGTCATGTAAACACAATGTTTGCAGCAATACTGTTGCTGGAAATCTGTCTAAAGCACAGTGTAAATGTTTGCCTAGATACTGTAAATAAATACCTCCTGCGAACTGCAGCAAAACATTATTATGCTCTGGAGTTAGCATCGACTTTTTTCTTTTAATTCCAAGTTCACAGAGGTTAAATTCGCCCAGCTATTTGTTTTCTTGCTGGAATACAAATAACAGAAACGGTGAGCTGTGATTGGCCGGTTTCACAACTCGGCTTGAAACCTAACAGACTGATAAGCCGGACAATTTCGAGCATAGGTCCCGGGTGGCGCAACGGTAACACATTGAACTAGCTTGGTTTGATTCCCGGTTCTTACTTTCATAGTTTCGGTTTCCGATGTTTTCCCGAGATCTCTCTACGCTATAGCTGGGACGGTGCCTTGCATCCTCTTCCAATTTCTGTCCTTCTGTAAAGTTGTGTGTATCCATCTATAATGAATTTGCTGTCTCGACGAGATCTACAGCCTACGCAATTGAAAAATAAACTAAATCTCCCATGAACGAATACACTTACTTGCTGGCACAGTTCTCAGTTGTTTGTGTTGAGCATTTATTTTCCTGGATTTTCTATGCTGTCAATTGTGTTATTTCTTCTCACGTTCACTTAGTAATGTAATTTGCTGGTGATAAAATAGTTTCTAAAATGATAATTAATAGAATTCATGTAAGTGAACTCGTTGAAGGTAAGATGATTAAAAGGTATCTGCATTTAACGTGTAATAGAGCAGACACACAACACAGCATTTTATTCTTCATGCTGTATTCTAGCGTTTTCACTTTATTTATAGTACTTAAGGGTGCGGTTCACCCCAGTTTTACAAGTCTTTTTTATTTTTATATTTGTACCAGATATTTTGTTTCTTATTTTAGACATTAATTATGATTTAATCTTCCTCTTGAGAAATATGTGTATCTCTCATAGTTTTTGCGTAATGAGTCATAAACGTCTAAATTTGTTGCACTTTACGGTTTTATGTACGCCACTAAAACCAACCGACATACCAAACCGAAAAAAATTCACAGTCTATAACACTATTGTAGGGTATGATTTGACGTATATAAAAACAAAAAATATAATATTTTTGTGTTTAAAAAAATGCTGCATTTTGAAATGAAAATTAAAAAATTAAAAAAAGACGCTGAAAACTGATGTGAACCGTGCCCTTAACTTTGATAACGTGGTGTTCTGAGAGAGTGAGAGAGTGAGAGAGTGAGAGAGGGAGAGAGGGAGAGAGAGATTTTGGTCAGCGCTTAACATCGAGGTCTTTAGCGCTGGTAAAGGGTGACATGAGGTGAAAATGGAGCAGCGCCGGAATGAAAGGGCGGGGAAACGGGAGATTCCCGAGAAAACCTGCCAACCAGCGGCATCCATGGTGTTCTGAAGTAAAGCTTTCATACTTAGATTTTGGTCAGTGTAGTACGTAGGATGCTGCAGAAGCGACATCAGTTCAAAAACTGATTGACACAATTCCAGAATTTATAACTGTGAAGTGAAGCCTTTAAGGGGGCCGTATATCCAACGCTTTAACTGCGTTGCAGTTTGTTAGGAAATACGCATTTATGACGAAAAACTAACGCGCCTACTCTGCTGAGTACAAAAGTGAAAATAATACACTTCAGACGACTGTGGAATGTTTGCTGCCTAGACACTACGCATTTCAGAAAAAAAGAGCTTTGAAGCCTTCTACCTCAGCTAAAAGCAGTCTTTCCAGAAAAGCCGTATCTTAAAATGTACTAACTGTAGAAATACATGCAAAATAAAATACAGCACTGCATTAAACTATGCTTCAAATATGTATTTCACTAATAAAGTTTAATGGTCACTACCAAAAGCGCTGACGCGAAGAAAGGGCCATAATAAGAAAAGCTTGCATGTCGTTGTGCTTGGAGCGTAAAGGTGAAGAGGCATTTGATGTGCGTTTAAGAGGGCATGGCACACAATTCAACGCTTAAAGGCATTCATCTATAACTGTAAGTTTCTTGAAGCCAATTTGCGAAAATTAAACAATGGCAATCTTAGACAACAGTTTTAGCCAAAGTTTAAAACAAAATTGTTTCCAGTGCTACGAACTTCTGAGTCACAATCCCTTTCGCCGGAACCTCGTGCATTTAACTGCGGTGCGAATTAGTAATTGTGGATAAATCTTCAATCATAATGTTGGCAAATACCATTATCTAGGATTGTCAATGAGTATTTCCAAATTGGCTACGAAGAAAGCGTAGGAATCAATTGCTCTTTTCAGCGTTTATTTATCTACTGCGCACTTTTAAGAACAGTTAGTTAGAGCTATTTTTTTTTTACGTTTGAGACACGAAAATGGGGAAGGCGATGTGTCGAACATAACTCGCCTGTCAAACACCTCATCGCCTCTAGGCGCAAAGGACTAAACTAGCGTGCAGTGTTTTCGTAGAATGCGTTTTTCAACGGGACTTCAAGCGATGACCCTGCCATTTCATTTGTTTCTGTGATTATGTTTTACGATTAAGGTTGATATTATCTCAGCTACAGCAACGTGAAAAAGTAATTTTTGGCACGTCTGAGGAGCTTGAAAATCATGGTTTTAATTATCGGATTGCATTTTTAAAATAATAGGAATACAGTTTGAAGTGTGTCTTCTGTTCTAGGTAAACGCATTGGAGACATTTGTGTTAATTACACAAGAAACATTAATTTCCGCATCACGCTACAGCACGACTCAGTTCCAATCCACTAATTCTTACGCGTTGCCAATAGCGTACTCTCGCTTCTGTGTGATGTGAGCTCTGGCAGATGGTGGCTTTCACGATCACGTTGATTACATGGGACACATTTGCTACGACACTGAAAAAAATTCTGTGATACTTGTTTGCGACAGCGTTGATGGTAATTGACAGTGGAAGTGGAATTTTGCGATTCCTAGGTTTCTTTTTCTCGACTCTATTCCGTAGTTGAAGTTAAGGGAGGGATGTTGGTCTGCACTTAACATCGAGGTCTTTAGCGCTGGTGAGGGTGGCATGACGTGAGTATGGAGCATCACTGGTGTGATATGGTGGGGCGAACGGGAGATCCCCGAGAAAACCCGTCGACCAGCGGCGTCGTCCGGCACGATTCGTAAATGCTAAAATCCGATTCCGTATTGAATACGGTGAGATCTGCTATAGGTACATATTCCCGATATACTGCAGTTTGTTTTACTTAATTGTTAAAGGGGCCGCCGTGGCCAAATGGTCAGACCATTCGCCTCTCACCAAGGCGATCCGGGTTCGATTCTCGGCGGGGTCCCCGGGCATGTGCGAATCGTGATGGACGATGCCGTTGGTCAGAGGGTTTTCTCGGTGATCTCCCTTTTTCCCCACCTCTTTCCTGCGCTGATCCTTACTCACCTCATATCACTCCTCATCAGACTTTGATGTTAGGCACTGACCAAAATCTCTTTCTCACTAAATTGTTAAAATTTAAAAATTTGCACAATTTCTCTTACACGTGGGTTAACTTATAGGTTTCCTGGTCACATGCGTTGGTAAGAACTAATCATTGGACTGACGTAAACTTGCGTAGCGCATGAAAAAGATGACACACGTATTCCTTTCTACGCAAACCTGCTAATATTTCTGTCTATATGTTTATCTAGTTAAGTAATTAGTACCACAAACTATGCTTACATGTTTAAAAATTGCGGCTCGATTATAAGGAACATATCCCCCCCCCCCCCAAGTTATATAAATAAACTTTTCTAGTGTAGAATATCTGGAAAATACCAACGTGATTAGTAAACCAGAAACATATAAATAGTCCACAAGTTCGGAAAATAAAATTATAGGATCTAATTTTAAAAGAAAAACAAACTACCACGAATCCACGGCGTTTCAATTAAGCTCTCAGTGAGTAAAAACGGTATTAATATTGACGACAGTACCAGTGTCGCCATATGATTTTCCCTCTATTACTGACCAATGCCTCCCTCCCACATCTGAAAAAAGCCAGAGGAGATGACATCACTTTAGAGGTCGGGTCGGTGTGTCAGGCGCATGTATGCAACTCGAATTAACCACATATAAATAAATACTAATTTTACGTTCACTACAGCAATAAGAGTATTATACATATCAACGTTATCTTTGCGCTTTATCAAAGACGCAGGCGTTTTTACTATCGCTGCGTTCTGCAAAATCAAGCATAACAAGCGGTTACATTACCAACGTGATACGGAAAAAAAATTATTATTCTTTGTAATATTTGTAACAACTATTCTTTAGGCCTATACTTGACTTCGGGAAACGTAACGAAAATAAGAACGAATTTGTTTCTTGTAAAACGCAAAGATAATGCTGACATGTGTAATACTTGTATAGCTATAGCGAAGGCAATATTAGCCGTAGTTATATGGTGTTGAAAGTGGGTTGCATACATGCGCCTGATACACTTAACACAGCCTATTACGGGTGCGGTTCACCTCAGATTTCAACTCTTGTTTTAATTTTTATATTTGTAGCAGATATTTTTTTCTTATTTTAGACATTAATTGTGATTAAATCTTTTTCTTAGGAAATTTGTGTCCTCATATTTTTTGCGTGATGAGTCGTAAAGGTCAAAACTTGCACTTTACGGTTTTACGTACTACACTAAAACTAACTGGCATTTAAAACAGGAAAAAAAAATCGCACTGTATAACAATGTTGTAGGCTATGATTTGACATATAAAAACAAAAATAATATGTTTTGAATTTAATAAAAAAAATGCTGAATTTTGAAACAAAAATTTAAAAATGTAAACTTTTTTTTTTATAGAAATACGGGGGAAAAATATTTTTTTGTTTTTATATACGTTGTTATACACTGTGAATTTTTTCGGTTTGGCATGTCAGTTGGTTTTAGTGGCGTTCATAAAACCGTAAAGTGCAAATTTCAACGTTTACGACTCATTGCGCAAAAACTATGGGAGATACAAACATTTCCTAAAAGGAAGATTTACTCAGTTTTTATGTCTAAAAATAAAAAAATCATCTGGTACAAATATAGAAATAAAAAAAGACATTAAAATTGAGGTTAACGCGCCCTTAAGCCCTGTACTTACTATCCAAAACCCATTACGCACATTTCTTACCAATTTTAGTTCAAGTAGCACTGTGACAGTGTGAACGAGTACAACACTCGTTTCAGTCAGAATTCCGTACTTAATTTGCAAATATAACCCGTTTCATGCGCATGCGCAGTGCACAGTTTCAGCCACTGCGCACGCGAAACACGCAAGTTGGGTTGCCAACATAAGACTGTCTGATTTTTCAAAACCTAAGTTATAACGGAATGTTTCACTTATTTGACAATTGTACGCGTGTCTTGTATGTGATATCATTTATGGAAATTCTGAAATTATGCTTTATGAAAGGTAACAACAGACGTTACAAATATATTTTTATATGTTATGTAGGCGTACCGATAGTTTAAGTACACAGTGATAGTGCAAACACAGACGTTTTGATACAGAATTCTGTTTTTAAATATCAGTCGAAGTTTATGAACAGAATTAAGTAAGGAATTGAGAACAAAATTGAGGATAGTGTGTAACAACATTTAGAACAAAAAAATACTAAGCTAAACTTGTTTTTTGGGAAATACACAATTGCGAGCTATTGTTGCCAAATTACGGGGGAAAAACGGAAAGTCGTGTATTGCGACGGCCAAATCAGGCGCGAAAATGACCACAAAAATGAAAGAGGTCAACGTAAAGGGCCATAGTCCTAAGCACATACAATTACAAACGACGTTACAAAGAAAATATATGACTTAAGTAACGCGCTTAATTCAATGACAACTGATGGTCTACTCTTAAATTTTATGTCGCCTGTCTGAATATAACAACTAGCTTTTAAGTATACCCAGAATTGTATTTTGTGGTTTTATGCCACTGTTTTGGATACGACCACATTCTTTTTAGGAAGTGTATGCATGCGATATGGTGTTTGACTGCAGCCAATACTGGCGTTTCTTTTTTGCTTTATTGTGTGGGTTTCTGCGACTAGATATAACATCGATTCAGAATAGCGTCTACGAAACTGTTTCAGTTTTTAATACACATCCTTAGTAACAATCGTTCATAGAACAAAACCTATTTTGTTACACTCATAACGTTCATTGTAGTTAAGTTACCCAGCAAACGGGGTTTCTTCGGGAAGTCACACTTACATTGAAAACAGAGATATATGGGGCATGTTGACCGCCAAACCCCTCTTTCAAAAACATAATTAGAGCGAACTGATATATGTTATCTGAAGTTTACCCTTACATAATTCGTGAACACTAAACGCTGTGTCTTGATTCCACATACTGCTCACCAAAAGAATAAATTTATTCATACGTACCTTATATGACAGTATCATCTGGCGTGTTCTTTTTTTATGCGCAGTGTCATTTTGTGTGAACAGAACTGTATTTACTTTATGTGTTTATTTTTCATGAAATAAAATGACTTTACGGTATGATGGAGCAGAACGCAGGAGACTCCATTTTGAACAGACGGGAAAATAAGCTGAATGTCTCTTCTCTTTGGTTCATTGTTTGAAATTTTCAGTTTGCTTTCTTTTATTTGTTTCTTTTTATTTCCTCGTTCCTCCAGAATTCGCGAAATTTTTCTTTTTATGGTACGAATGAAAACACGGACGAAATGCCACAGCAGCGAAGAGAAGAGAATAAAACCGCTCTGGTGGAGGATAGCTGTGGAGGGGGGATGTGAATAGTCGCTTTGTCTCGTCTTCGCTTCGAGTCACAGAGCCTCCGTCATTGGCCGCTAGATCGCAGCACGAGTATACTCGTCCTCTCAATTAAGGCGGCCGTCTTCCTCTTGTGAACAGTGTTGCAGCTTGCTACCAGAATTCGTTTTTTTTTCTTCAAAGAAACTTCTCCAAGTGTTTCTAATGTGTGCGTACGAAAAGATCAAACACTTCAAACGATACCTCGATGGCCCAGTTAAAAAAGGAAAGAACTCAATAAATTGAATTTTTGAGTTTGGCTCACCAATACATAAACAGAATTGCAATCTACACAGTTGAAAAGAAAAACATCACGCAAATTCACTTGTATTGAAAACATGGCACTTTATTCTGATTGCCAGTGAAGAGAAATTAATTGTGTTTCTTTTATTATAAAGTGTGATAATTTAAACAAAAGCAGATTCGTTAACATTTTAAACACCTTAAACAGTTGCCTATGGAGTTTTGCTTCAAAATAACACCAACCAAATAGGTTAATTAATACGTTTTCCGGCAAAATGGAAATATTTCTATATGCATTTTACTTAAAACTGGGAATTTTGAGTTGTTTGCCTTTTGAACTAGACCATCGATATGAAATGGTAGTTCCAAACATCACGTTAATTAGAAAGACAATTTCGGAGCCTCTCAAAATTGCTAAAAAACACTTTTTAAATCTATTATATCTAAAAAAAAAAAAAAAACTACGAGCGGGATTCTTTCGAAACTACGATAGAAAGGTGTATTGTATATTACTTTAAGATTTTGACCTATAGAAAGATGGGGTCACCAATGAAAGTCTCAAACAGGCGAGTGTTTTGCGATACGACTGCACGCCGTTTCAGCGTCTTGCAGTAGAGGCGATACTGCACCAAATGAGCCAGTCACCATCGCTCTTGGCCGCCTTGCCGCACTCACACAAATATACGGCCATCAGGCGGGCGCCTTAAGAGGGACTGTTGGACAATTTTATTGCATTTTCATATTTCGAGCCATAACATTTTTCAAATAGTATTATCAAAATTTTCTCTTCGACAAAGCATATGATATATTCTTGGTAAACTGCTTGACATAAGTAATAATGGAATCATTCATTTCTTTGTCGTGCAAAATCATTGCAAGATAATTTCTTAAAGATAACCAATAATTCTCTTGCAATGATTCTGCATGACAAATTAACGGAAGATTCAATTATTATTTATGCCAAGCAGTTTACCAAGAAAATGTCCTTTGCTTTGTCAAAGATGAAATTTTGACAATACAATTTGAATAAATGTAATGGCTAAAAAACTGAAAATACAATAAGAGTATCTAACAGTTCTCCTTAACGGCACCCATAATAAATTCGAGCGACAAATTCGCATTCCACGACGCGAATTAGCAGAGCTATGCAGTTGCAGTAAAAAAGTAGGAGGGGGGATGACTTACAGGCTCCGCCTACTATGCGCTTGAAATGCGTTGTAATGTGGGGGAAATTTTTTTTTAACGATACTATTCCACATGTGCCCACTGCACCGATGCACGATAAGAAACCGCGCTGCGGATACAGACGTAATGTCACTGTAATGGTGGAATCGCAATGGTTTGACAGACGCGAAGCAAATGCTCACGACGCGAATAACAACAGATATCAGCCAATCAACGTCGAAGCGGACGTGCTGACCACAGAAACCTCGCTGCTGATTGGCGGACATGTTTTGTTATTCGAGCCGCATATGTCGTGCCGTACGTTTATTCGAAGACTGCTGAACGTGCGTGAGTGACGTATGTTAAGGAATTACGTTAAAAGAACATTAGTTCTGCGCATACCCATTTTAGGTCTTGGAATATTTCTTACTCCTTATTTTTTCGCAGCCTAGTTGAGAAAATATTGTTGTTTTTTTTTTTTCCAGTTGATCTGTCATAGAGACGGCCTATCGATGAGAATACAGTTGAGTGGCTTGCGTCTAGAGACATTATGTACGTTCTATGTCGCACCTATCACTTAGCACTTCCTGGCCTTGAACACGCGAAATACGTTTACCAAGGTGGCAACCTTAAAGAGTGGAAATATCGTTTGTTCTCAAAATACTCATATCACCCAATTATTTTGAATTTTATTGTGTAGTTACACTCTCCATAATTTGTTTCATATCATCTGCATAGTATACCTCAACACTAGATCACAATAATTAAAATAAAAGGTGCATATACACGCGCGCGCGCGCACACACACACACACACAATGTAATGCCGATTACAAGTATATCTATATTATATATATGATGTTTCATAAATACTTTTACAAACATGGAGGATGAGTTGCAATAATAATAAATGAGTAAATAAATATTATATGTATATTCTCGACGGTTTTGCGAATATCCAGAATGTCGTCCACGTTTTCCAACCACATGTACGACAATTATATTGCTTTTAGATGTACCAAAGGAAGAATTCTCTTAAATTATTTTATATTTAAACCTACTAATTGTGTAAGTATTTACGGTGAATTAGTATTCACCACCGGTGAAAAGAAAAATAATTTTTCTACTTGAGTGTGGTTTTTATAGTATTTGTTTTCACCTCCAAATATTCTTAGTATTAGATCCGGAAAGGTAATGGTTTTCTTAAATCGACGATATGTTTGTTTCATCCTTTCTTAGTGTCCCCGCAAAACATTCAAACAAACATGCAGGCATTACACAAATTACTTAGCCTAGAAGTCAAACGGAAGCCTACTTCTAAATTAAATAGACGAGAAGCTCGTAAAACTGCAGAGCTGCGTGTTAAGACTTCTGGCTACCTGGAGAAGCCATAGATTGGTTGCACAGGCAGAATAATTTTTTAATAATTTTTTGTTATTTCGACTAGATTTCACAACTTTCAATTAATTAAAAACTACAACGTCTTTGGCGTTTGAATACTTTGGCAATACAACAATAAGTTTTTTTTTTTTTTGGCTGGATTGCCTCGGTGCAAACAGAAACTACACCGTATTTTAAGTTCACCGAGTAATTTGAACAATCGAGCAGTTATATAGGCGAGTATGGTACTCGTTATTTCTCTCATGTCGTATTTTAATTCAGTTTGTCATGAATTCCCGTTCCTTGTTTCGTGGTTAGGCCCAGAAAATAAAACCACTCGATAATAATAAAATTCTTTCTCTCATATAAAAATCATATTATATTGACTAATTATTAGGATAGTAAAACATTGCATTATGTTATGCAATGAAGACGGTAAGCATAATTAAAAAGGAAGGGGGTGGGGTGTAGCGAATACGACCTCATAATCGGAGCTTAATTTTCTGTTTTCATGGCAAAACTGCGGTTTTAGAACTGATTGAAAATAAAGTTGGTTATGATAACATAACAAGGAAAAATCCAATCTTAATGTGCAGTATGGAAACTGAGCGACTAATTTAGGAAATCAATGCCGCTTTTATTTAACAAGAAACAAGGCTTACCCAATTATGAACATTTGTGCGCTCGAGTTCGTAGTAGCATTGTTTCCACTACGTCTGCAGGGTATTAACTGAACTGTTCGGATTTTTAAAATAAAAGAAAAAATTTTCTTTCTTCTGAAATTATGAGGTTAATTTTAGCGGCTCACAGTGAAGAAACCAAGATTTTGTTAAACCTCGCTCCAAACGAAGACTTGCTTTTTTTTTGTCAGTAGGAAAAAATGAGTTCTCATTAAATTTTTACCGTTTATAATACGTAAATGATAACAGCTGTAATAAGGCATTCATAATTCATTTGTTGTTCATAAGCTTAGTATTTTGCAGCGCCAGGTAGGAAAATATATCACTTCTTCAGAACCTCTCAAAGTGATGCATATTCCTGCAGAGTATTGAAATTATTTGCGTGATTATGAAGAGCAAAATTGTCTGGTTTGTTTAAAAGAACATTTTGACGTGAAGACTTGCAAATAAATTCTTAATGAATTCGTCATCAAGACGATTTTTTACATTCAGCTGAAACTGAATATAAAAATAACAAATGTCTGTTGCTATTCAATTGTTTACAACTTATAAAACCTTAAAATTTTCTAAGCAGATTCATAGCAGCTAGGACCTTAAAACATTTTTAAACTGCGCATGTAAGTGTTTCCGTGAACACCGTTGGGCGATCGTGTAGTTTGTATAATTATTTACAGTGAAGAATGCAAATAAAAAATATATAATGCATAGAATCTTCCTTTAGATTACGTCGCAAGATAAAGAAAAACAAAACTGAAACTAATTTCTCAATTTTATTAAATTATTAATTACACAAGAAATAAAACTAAAATATAGAACTTAAGTTGAATGTCAACAGACAACGAATAATTGTTTGAAACAAAACATTCAGTTAGTAAACACTGAATATCATAATTAAATAAGATGCAATGAAATAATCACCTTAATAATATTTCTACTTATTAGGAGGTCCAGTATAACAATTTCAGCATATCTTCCTTCGAATATAAAAAATGTCTTCAATTATTTTCCACAACCATAAATGAATCACAGAAAAATTTACTTGCAGACCTTTTGTAGTCCTACTGAGCTCGTCGATCAACAAAACCAATCTAAGGTGTCTTTCTACTACCATAAAACTCGCGTATATTCGTTCGTTGAGTTAAGGAATGTCCCCAGCGTCACCAAAAATGATCTTTCCACCACCCGTACACCGACACCAGTGCCCACACTACTTCTGCCCTTTCGGAAACATCCCATTGTACGTAGTCCGAGCATTTACATTTGTCTTTGTCATAATTATATTAAACAACAATACCGGACACGGTTTACCCTTCAGCACATGAGACAATGGCGACGTTTTTGAAGGACTGCCAGGTGGTCGAGGGTTAAAACGTAACAACTCTAAATGCAAATGTATGACGTCCCAACGCGTGCTGCAATTTTTAATAGTTTTAAGTGAAGAATAATTAGTTCACTCAAAATTTTTCGTGAAATTTACTGTTTTAAAGAATATATATTAATAATAAAAAATTTTCATATTTTTACTACCTACTTAATAAACTCATGTACCGTCTGACTGACAGACAACGCACAGTTTTAACTGGTGGGTCTACAAACGTGAAAATTCACATAGCATTTCCTTATACAATGTAGGTGAGCATTAAGAAATTATTTTCTAAAATTCATCCCCTAATGGGATTAAATAGCCGGTGAACGTTTGCATGGAAATTCGCTTAATTTGACTCTATAAATATGTATATTTGGTGTTGAGGCTTCTGTTTATAAATATTAGGCAGTTGTATAAGCGTTTTTGAAAATGTTTGTGTGAGAAATTTGCGTAAAATATATGCCGCAAATAAGCAGGTAATTAAAAAATACTATTACTTAAACATGGTAGAGTTAAAGCGATGTCTCTGGATTGTATGCTTTAGCACATCCATAATCACACTCGTCAGTCAGAGATGATCAATGAAATTCATTTGAAATGTCAGCAAGGCCGCACCCAGATATTTTAAAAGGGTTTGCAAAGCGAAACTGAGTGTGAATATCGACAGTGCTTATGAGAAAATATTTCTTGTTCACAAATTGGTAACTCACTAGTTGTTCATCATATCAAGTACACGACAGAGTTTTTAAAATATACTTAAAATAATAATATTACGGTATTTCTTGCAATACTGACACTTCAGGTTGGCTTATAGTTAACAATGATTACCTTGTATTCTAACTATCTGCAATACTTAACTTTCCTTCTTCATAGCAATTTGAGTAAAATTTTCTGTAACTTGAAATGCGTTTAAAGTTATAGGAAAAAGTTGCAGATTCGTTGCAAAAGTTAAATCGTATTTATTTATACGTATCGCTGTTTACAATCGCCAACTAACCTTAGTTACTTCATCCACCAATTCAAACGTGCCATATGGGAGCCACTGTCTTGTCGCTACAAACTCTTGAAGCAGCGCTACCAACTAACTGCACTTCATTACCACGCCCACCATCCTTCCGTAGTTACGTACGAAGTTTAATGAAAGCAAATTGATGTCACTCAAGTTGCAAAACTTTTGCACTTATTTTTTCTCGTCTTTCTCCCACGCCTTCCCTTCCTCGCGAGAAGCCCATTTTCTCATCGCGAGTTTGAAGAGAAATGGATGGGACGAAGGTAAAGAGACTGCCACTGAAGCAAACTATCATATCGAAAAGTCCACCGAACTATATTTCTATAAGTTCGTGCGCAATGCTAAGAAGAAGAATGAGCTCTTGTGAATGAAAAATGAACCGAAAAGAAGTCCCAGTGCAGGTGGTTTATCTTTAGACCACGAAGTTCATCAATCTGTCTCATATTTGATGCGAGAAAAACAAATGCACGCTATTCCAAGATTTGAAACCCTTTTTTCTAGATAAATAAATCAATGCAAATAGCAATAGATAGCACAATCCTGTTACAAAATATTACCCTAATATATGTAAAAGATTTGAACACATTGACGGAAAAATATAATTCTATCGCTCGCAGAAATCGTAAAGATGATGAACATTTTTAAACTTACCTCACTCGCCTACAGTCATGTGTGTATTCTAAGATAACGTGTAAAAGTGAATAAACGATTGGAACATAATGGTTAGTGACGCAGAAATGTACAAGGAACCTCTTGTCGGCAAAATGTAATTCATAGGTAAGAGGGAATCAGAAGTAATTGTCTAGTAAGTAAATTGCTTGCTTTTGTTAATTGATTCCTATGGATATTTTATTTGGTCAACAGTACGTTTGTAAAGAGCCAAAGGGGAATGTTTCGAATGGAGTTTTGCGTATGTTTTATGATTGCATTTAAATCAAAACTTTCTCACTGTTTAAAAATTGTTATATTTATTCTACATGTAGAGGAAGATTATTACCTCCGCACATATGGGAAAATTACTACACAGATGTAAAGGAAAGTTACATAACTGGTAATTTAATTTTTCCTTACGTTTTGGCGTAGGTTCTTTATAGCAGTGTGTTCGGTAATTCCGAGTCATTTCCACACGTGATCGTAAACCAGGTTTCCCGCAAAGGTTAGGGAATATTCCCTTACACTTGAGTAAAATTACCAACTTTCTTCTACAGTGGGTTTATTAAAAAAAAAAATATATATATATATATATATATATATATATATATATATATATATATATATATATATATATATATATATATATATATATATATTCAAACAGAGCAGGCAAAAGTTGACTTTTGTGTAATGTTCATACGATTGACATCATACAAAACATACAAAAAATGTAATTTTCGAATTCAGCCGACAAGGAACATCTTTCCCAAGCCGCGTCACACATGAATAAGCATACGTAACTAAAAGGTGTTTTGAGTTACGTGGTTTGAACGTGACTGAATGATCGGCATGCGAGAAGCATCTTCATCTTCAAAATTACTTCTCATACGTTTTGTAATGCCGCGCGGTAAAACAAATGCAACATTTGGGGAAGGCAATAAAAACAGGACCTTATTTCATAATAGTCTATTTCGTTACTAGCAACTGAACTGTCAATATTTTTCGAAGATTTATCCAGCTGTACCAACATCATAGTTTGCGGTTTAAAACTAGCATCGATATGCTGCATTGAAGAAGACGTAAATACATAAATTTATGTGGGTAGTAAAATGTAACCTCACGAGGGAACATGCAACACTTTTATATGATAGTGACGGACCGTTAAAATTTGATCAGTGCATCAGTTGAACGTAGTAACATCTTTACCAATGTATTCTCGAAGACATCCTACTGGCACCGAGAGTGGCAAAATTACGTGTTTTAGGACATATTAATCTAAACTTGGACAAAAGACAGGGCCGATGCTACCATACAGGGGAACTGGGCGACCGTCTAGGACCTCAAAGAATCCAGGGTGGTCGACAGCAATTCATAACCTTTTACAATTCGATAATATCAAATTATTGAAAGTTATCTTTTGGAGGATTTATTACCTGTCTACAGTATTGCTATTACTTAACATAAGAAATTATTAAAAACAATTAAGAATTATGTAACGACACAGTTAGAGATTAACAGTATGTCGGTAAAAGTACATTCCTGTTTCTCATGTCAAGCGTAAGAAGTATCGATTGACTAGAATCGAAAATGTTTCCGTGATCGTAAGATTTCGCTAGTTATCCCAGCGGGCGCTCTTGTAGTAACAAATGTATTTCTTACTGCGCCAGCTTCTAGCAGTACATGTAGCAGTAACTCTAGTTGCTAGTGGCTAGTGTCGTTGGATTTGATGGCTCTGGCGCTGAAGTACGAATGTTCTGGCACCTAAACTGTAACTTTTACCTAAGTTTTCTATTTGAACTGTGAGGAAATTATAAAGATACAACACATTCAGAAACGTTTCGAGTACTTTCAACAAAAAAAAAAAAATATATATTATACTGACGTTATCGAGTGCAGAAAAAATGTGGGTTGGGAGAGGGGGCACCATCAGGTTATTCACCTAGGGCGCAGAATTACCTTGCACCGGTCCTGACTACAGTGTTGTCGCAAACCTTCCAACGATATCACAATTGGCGCCATCTTACAGGATTTATTGTCTAGCGTTAAATAACTGAAACGAAGGGACTGTAGTATACAGTAGACTATGCCGGAGATAGCCCGGTGTGACGGTATATATATATAATATAATTCCAAGAGTGCAGAAAGAGGTTTGTGGTTTCAGAGGGGAAAAATTCCATGATAATAAGTCAAAGGATAAGTAGTGTCATCACTTAGGATTTGTTGATTTTACACCATAACTACAGCATGAAATGTATGCTTACAGAATTTCTGACGTCCAAGACAGTTGTATGTCAGTACTGTGTCGGCATCTGAAACCGTCCAAAGTAATTTCTTAGATCTAATTTTGTATTCCGAACGTTTATACAGGCATTCAATCAAAATTAACTTCATATGAACCCCAGAGACATTCTCAGCTTAAACGTTTCCAAAATTTGGTAATGAAACCCACACACATTTTGTTCATAAATATTCTTAAATTATAGTTGAAAGTATTCCTGCCTCCTTAAAAGAATTTATGCACGGAGAACATAACTGATAAACTGCACGTGTTGCCAGGCGGAGTAGATATTTTATTTGCAAACCTGAAGTTACTTGTCCTGAAAGAAAAATCGGCAGCTGCAACTATATTCGTGAGGATTTTATAAGTTCACACACACTTTTAGAGCACCCACTACAGAATATGTAATTTAGGTGATGTCACATTCAGATATATATATATATATATATATATATATATATATATATATATATATATATATATTGAAAATAAAAGTTTTATGTTTTATTGAGTTACTTATATTATTTATTTGACTTAGCAGTTGTTGCTTAGTGTCAAAAGGAGTTTTGAAACGAAATGTTTCGTTTTTGTTACAAAATTGCTTTAAAGTTATTTTACAACCACCACGGGAACATTATTTCAAACTTGGTTCCATGGTGTACTTCAAAACATTATTAATAACCAACTACCAAATTACCATTAATAAGAAACACATAAATTTCAATACTTTCCTTATTTTAGCCGCAAAAATTGTTCTAGAGAGATTGATATAAAAAACTCTACAATATAAAAATTCATAATATATATTCGAATACGTATGTAGATAATTTAAATATGCATTGCACTACAACTGTAACAGTAAAATACATTATGTTCAATGTCAAAACACCCAGTAGAGTTTGGAACAAAGATACAGATATGAATTTTAGCTATGTATAACAAATATTTTAACAGAACCAAGGTAACTAAATCAATACTTAAGAGGGCATGGTACGTAATTCAGTGCTAAAAGCATCCGCTTGAAGTTGTACGATTCTCAAAGTCAATTTAAAAAAAAAATCTATAATTAAAAATAGTTTTTGCCAACTTTCGTGACAGACATTTTATTGAGCAACGTAATTCTGAAGAACAAGCGGTAACGGCCAAATCTCGTACATTTAATTTCATCGAACATATCACGCTTGGCAAATGGATAACCCTGGGTAAATATTTGCTCATAAAATTGGCTAATATTATTGTCTTAGTTTGTTGTTTCTCCATATTGACTTTCAAAAACATGTAGATTTAGAATGACGTTTCTAGCGTCTGTTTATCTACCGCTCTCTCTTAAGTGAAGGAGGAAAATAAACAGGGAGGAGGAAAATCGTAAATATGACATTATTTTTCCACAACAATCCCTTCGAGTAGCGCGCAGATGGCCGACTGCAATATGTAACGGGCAATGTTCTTCTTCCGACGTATCTTGCGGGCTTAACGGCTCAGTGTCGCTGGCGGAGGGCGGCCGTGTTGTTCCTGCGCCCGGCCAATGAAACTGTCTTACTTCCTACCCTGCGTCCTCAGCACAACCATTGTGCCGCCAACAATGGCCTCCAGCGAGCAATATTAGCATTGTCTGCCGCCCCCATTCTCTCTGGCCAACAATGGCCGCGGCATTATTCTTGATACCCGTTTCACCGCCTCCGGTATCCGCGGGGGCGAAACACGTTCGACGTGCCGGCAGCTCATACTTCGCGAGCGTGCGCGGACTCTTCACCAATGATTAATCATGTCACTGCGAGGGAGCCACATTCGATCAGGAAGCTACTGAGGTGCGACCTTTTAAACCAGTTTTTTTTACGTTTCGCGGCGACACCTCACAATGAACGCACAGACATCGTGGAAAGTTTTGATCAGAACAGTTAAAAACCCTGAGTGTGCATATGAAGAACATTTGGTCAGCGCTTGAACACAGGAATTCATTATGAGAGGTTATTGTTTAATATATATACTGGTAACATGATTTGGGTATTGAGAAGCACAGTGGCGTGAATCAAGTACACGGTCATTTTTAGTCGCAAATAAAATTCGACATGTTTTACAGCACCCAAATTTTAATAAGTTGTAAAGTAACCAGGAAAATGTTTTTATAAAATATTCTTTTGAAAAATGCGTGTTAATGGGCTATGCAATGTTTTAAAGGTTTCTGTTAATCTTATGTAAGAACGATTTACAATATTTGCTGTCAGTAAAATGAAAAAAAATTGACCTTAATTTTAAAATATATAAAAACTAATACTTAATAATTGTTTTTTTGGAACATGTCTGTTGCTTGTTTAAAATAAACATACACTCATATAAAAGAGCAGAATAACATATAAAGAAACGCTGCCGAGAGTTACTAACGAAAGCTAGATGCGAAAATTATGCTCGGTAGCAGCTGATGGTGTTTCCTTCTCGTACGCGAAAGACCCATTTGCCACCAGTCGAGGGCCTCGTACACGAGGGTATCAGAGGTGTTCACGTATAGACTACCAACAACGCATTTCGATCGGTCAGGCGGGCGGTTCGTTTACGAACGTTAACACGATCATAGATGTCCTGTGCATGCGTTTAAACCTGTTTACATACATATAGCTTACTCTGAAGCATGGTGTTAAGAGTTGTTGAAACACCACGGCATTTACATTTTACGTAACTTTATCAGTACGAAAGAAACCTCAGAAGCGAAGAATTGTTTTGAAAACATTCAGTGAAAGAGAGATTTTGGTCAGCGCTTTTGCGCTGTTGAGGGGTGATATGATGTGAGTATGGAGCAGCGCCGGAATGATTGGGCGGGGGAAACTGGAGATCTCCGAGAAAACCCGCCGGCCAACGGCATCGTCCGACACGATTCTTGAAAACACTCAGATTAAAGGTAAATTTTTTCCTAGATAATCCATACAAGCTCGTTTGGTTACGAAAAGTCTGGGATATTTATGTTCATAAGGGTCGCCACCAAAGAATTAATTGACAGTATCATCGATTTATAGTGTATTCAGAAATCTTTCCGCTTAATTTTCTTTGAAAATATTTGTAAGATATATTAAAAATCTTCATCTATAAAGTTCATCTACTTTATCATCAGATGTTCATCATCAAAACCTTTTTATAAAGCGGAACATCCATATTATACTTTCCAACGCCTTTAAGGCTAATGTTTTATGACGATTTTTAAAATCCTAAACAAGAACAGATATCGAACAATTGTTGCATATTTTTGTTAGAACACTGTATACTATGTTAACAAAATATCCAAGATAAAATACACGTTTCAGTAAATTATGTAATAAATTTAAAGAAATTCTCAATAGTGACTAACAAGCCAAATCTATACAAATTGTAAAAAAATTACGTCATAGTAAAACAATTTGTAACAAAAATATGCAAACGTTTCTCGATTTATCGCAGAAGCAGTATAACAAAAAAAAAAAAAAAAAAACGCAGGTATCAGACACGGACAGAAAAAGAAGCGACACAA
>PNEQ01030561.1:0-32757 GCA_003012365.1 Medauroidea extradentata | reverse complement strand
GTAAACGCTGTTTGAATGTGCATACATTGATGCAAAGTTTTTGTTACTGGTAATAACTTGAGTTAGTTTCTTGGACATACTCCATTGTGATATAGATGACTGTCAAAGAAAATTAAACATAATAGAAAAACATAAATAAGCAGACTATGCTTTAGTCAACAGGATACATACACAACATGAAATTCCATAAATGGATTGGGTCAAATAAAAACCAGGACAAACAGATAAGATATAAAAATAAAAAACCAAAAGAAAAGCCCAAAACATCACCAAGGCATACAACCCAGGTTTAAGATCTGCTTTGGCAAAGGGACAAACTGACAAATGTATGACCCACAAAAAAAAAAAAAAAAAACCACACACCAGTGAGGTTAAACAAAACCAGAATTACATTGGACACAAACAGCAAACAACATGCAACACAACAATGAGACGATACAAAAACACAGTAGAATATCAGACACGAACAGGAAAACAACAAGACACACAACGATGAGACGAAACAAAACACAGTAGTTTTCCAGACAGACAGTAGAACGACGTTTCGAGAACTGGAATCTGTTCCTGTCATCAGGTAGAGACACACAGGGTAAACGAACATGAGTGCTAGTGATAAGGAGGCTGTAAAACCATGGGTATATATAGGGTAGGCTGACCATCCATGCTCTCACTTCCATTAAACGTAATGTGTTCTATTCCAAGTTGTTATTTAATTGCAGCGGCCAGGCGGCTAAAAACTGATTGTGCAAGCCTGGCCTTATGTGGTAGAAGGATGCCTTGGAGCCATCTTCTAGTACAGAGATAAAAAAGGATCAGTCAGCATTAGCATAAAAAAATTAAATAAGTGTTTGACACTCTTTAATTGGCCTCCACGTCGAAGTGATAATTTCCCCACTACCCCTCTCCCGTAACTTGATATAATAAATATATAGTGGGTGAACACTATGCACACAAACAAAGCAGTATACTTTACTGCCTCTCTTGCTTGTAGAAACGATAACGTACCAATTTCTTCAAGTTCTTGTAATGAATAACCGACTACCCCTCCACCCCAGACGCCCCTCAATAACGTGGACAAATCGTAACTCGAATAGCTTTGTCCCCCTTTTAGTCCGAAATTATTATTGAGGGTTCACTGAATTTTTTTTTATTCACCCATTTAATTTTTTTTTTTGTGTCACAGTTCAAAATTTGTTAGATATTACTCTGAAACAGGACTGAGAAAATGTTTAAATGAAGAACTCTGAGCAAACCACTGTTTATTCCTGTTCTTCCAAATGGAAAAAGAGTGTTTTGCATCCTTCTGCATTCACGGCACTGAAAAGTTCTGAAGAAAAAAAAAGTTTTTAAGGCAATTAAAATATTTAGGGAACACAGCTCTGCCTTAACCGGAACCAACAGGCTCAACTGCAAAATACCTTGCAGTTACACTTTAAAAAAACTAAGGGCATCAGCCCTCAAGAAGCATCCACTCCTCATGACAGCTCAGGATTATCTCTGTGCAGAATGGTGGAGAGCGAAACTACTTTGCAGACACCAACACTGCTAAGCATATTTGTCTTCATCAACACAAACCCACAAAAATACACCCCCATACAAACAATCCTCCTTAAGTTATGTGACCAAAATGTGTGGAAAATCAAAGAAAAACAAGATAAATGAAAATAAAAGTAACGTAACTCTGTTAAACAGGCATAAATTTATATATTTACACATTCTAAATATTAAATTTAAACCAATGAAAACTGCAAAGCACGATATTTGAATTCAGCCAACAACATAACATAACTATAACCCATTAATATGACAAGTGTCTAAAATAAAACAAACCACAACATTATATCGCTGGCTTTATTAAACCTTACGAAATTGTCCCAGATGTCCTTCAATTTCTTGGTTACGTGTCCAAAATAAAAGCAAACAACAATGTTACATTAGTATCAACATTATTAACCCTCATAAAATTATGTCCTTAGCTTTTCCCTTACAAAAACAAGGAAAAAATATTGTTCTTATTTCAGAGTTCTTAAAAAATCATTAAAATTAAAACAAAAAAAAATTAAACACCAATAACAAAATTAATACAGTTAAGAGGGAGTGTTAGACAACTTTATTGTACTATCAGTTTTTGGCCATAACATTTATTCAAATTGTATTATCAAAATTTTCTCTTTGACAAAGCATAGGATATATTCTTGGTAAACTGCTTGACAAATAATAATGGAATATTACATTAATTTGTCATGCAGAACCATTGAACGAGAATTCTTAAAAGTTAACCTATACTCCTCTTGCAATGATTCTGCACGACAAATTAATGAAAGATTCCATTACCATTTATGTTTAGCGGTTTACCAAGAATATATACTATGCTACGTTGACGAGAAAATTTTGATAATACAATATGAATAAATATTATGACTCAAAAACTGAAAATACAATAAATAACAATTTCCCTTAACATAGGTAATTTAAAATTTGGTAATAAATAATAACGTGCACTAATCATCATGATATCACACTGCATTCCCAAATACAATGTTCCTAACTAATCTTTGGATGTAAACATAATTGTGTTTCAAGTATTTATGCTCCAGCCATGATCATTGGAAATTTATAATATGATATTCTAGTGTCAAGAAAAAATGTATCTCTAATCTTCAAAGAGACATGCCAATACATATGAAAACTATGCATGCTCAGTAAAGGCCGCAACTTAACACTTAACAAAGACAAGAGGATTTACAGTAGCAAAGAAATTAAGTTTGCTTTTTGCTACAGTCCTTTAATTGCACAATATATAATGGTGGCAATTTTTCAATCAACAAACTGATTTTTTCTGCATCAAACATGATAGCAGATAGGTTTGAACAAATCACATCACATAAACTATCACAAGTAAACAATGCACAGCTTGAAATGCTCTAAAAACATCAACATGGTACACAACTAGAAGCTCCCTGTGCAACCAGATGCGCTGGCAAATGTCTGACGCCAGTTTACGTGTTTAGGCACACATTCCTAGTACTAGTGTAGAGAGAAATATAATCTACTGTTATGTCCAGCATAGTATGTTTCAATGCTGCTTCACAATGGTGAACTTCTAGCACCTATACAGAGTAGAATGACCCTAAACGAGAATGGGATAAGAAGCATGATCCTGTTTTACGAATGTCTGTTGTACCACACAATGGTTGATCAAAGCTACTCAGATACTGTATACTGCAGGGGTCTGTCTCACCTTGATTCTCTCTGGCATGGCAGCGATGATCTGCTCCGCTAAGGTCAGCACTCGAGCATCTTGCTCCCCTAAACAAAAAACACAAGCATACTCCTGTCAGTATGCTGCAGTGACCTCTCTGGACAAGTGACATCTCAACCATAACCATACCACCAATAGACACATCATGTTTCTCACATCTCTACACAAACTACTGTTCTAACAAGCTCTCTCAAACCTCAAGATGCTACTGCCGTACACTTCATATACATTAACACACAACATGCCATGCCAAGCAACTGCTACTTATTAAACATAATAGCCACACATTTATTTTAATGATCAAACTTCCCTGGTGTTAGTAAATACACTTTTGAGATGTAACCAATGTAACTAACCACCCTAATTTACTCTTTGTTCTCAGTTGTACAATTTAGTATTATACAGTCAAGTCAATATACTTTGACATTAGGGATAACTTTGAACGACTCAAAATATTTGTTTTGGGTCTATTTAGCAGAGAAATTAATAATTCTAGCAAAATATTTAAGCACTTAAAGTTAATCTATCCAGAGAAAATTTGCAATTTCATTACCAAATGGCACCAAAATACAGTACCATAAAACCGACAAAATTACCACTGCAGTCAAAGTTTTCCCAATTGACGGTATATAAAGAGTACAGGAGCATTCAGATTCTTGGCAAGTGAGAATTTTCCACCACGTTTAGGCACCATAGCCCCTGGCCATTGTTGATTACAATAACCTTAACCGTAGACGCCCTTGATCTCTGGTGACAAGACTTTGACCACCTGTCATTTTTATGTAAATAATTTTAAAATTTCCCGAATTTTCCTTAATAGTAACCAAAATTTTATCAAAAGTCTTAGATATCTCCACTAGTGATGAGTCAAACCAGTTCAATTTAAAGAGCTAGCTTCGGAGCACTCGCTCTTGGCAGAGAGTCATTCAAAAGTCATTCAAAAGAGTCGTTTCGCTCTCAAGGTGGAGGAGCCAATGAGTCAGAGCTGCTTGCCTGTTGTTGGTGAAGGGGGTAAGAGGGGGAAGGAGCGTGCGCAGAACGGTTGCGCAGAGCAGTACGGAGCCTCGCGCTATTCTGTCGTTGGCGAATAAATGACAACGCGACGAGCCGAGAGCAATGTCAGCTCGCCGACTCGCGCTCATTAAACAATAAATAGTAAACATTGGCGAACTAACGATTAGAGAGTAACTAATGAATTCATGTTGCTTACAACTTACACACGAACGAGCCGATAGCAGCTCGCTACTCTGAACTGCTACAAATATATGCAAAAATATAGTTATTTTTAAGAGTTTAGATTAATTTATCAATTTGTTATTATTTATTCTCTGAATTAATTCCCGTGAAAGTAGTTGCAGTTTCCAGAAGTTAAAAGGTGATGAAAAAAAAAAAACAGGTTTGGGAGTCCTTTTTAGAAGTGAGTGATAGTGCTTAGATAGAATTTTCTACCGACTTGGTGCTTTTCAGAAAACTAACTTGTACTGATTCGCAACAGAACTTAACAGGTCGTGTGTGATCGCTGTCCTGTTATATTTTTACTTAAGAATTTTGGGAATGAATCACTCAGAAAATTCGGGAAATGGCGGACATTAAATTAAATACGTTTTCGTATTATTTAAGCTGGTTTACAGGATATGATGATGATCATTTCAAACCAAAAATTGTAGTTCAGCTTACTTTTATTTTTAATTTAACGACAAAATAGATGTTTCAAAAGTTTTTAAAATCACATCTGGCCGGCATTTAATACTTTTAAAAATGTTAACCTGATTAAATGGAAGCTCTAGCTATAAAATAATAGAAATTTAATATTTCTATAACATGTTTATGTGCAGACGCCAATTAAATTGAAATACCCATTTAGATGTTCGGTGGCTCAGAGGTAAAGTTTTGGTTTGTAAACCCCAAGGTTGATGGATCAAATCTCGCTTGGAAAATATATTTTTGGTAATTTTAATTTGTTTACAGTGGAACCCCTGAATTACACTTCTCAAGGGACCAGTAAAAAATGGTGTAAAATGCAGGAACGTGTAAGCTGAGGGAAGGTTATAATGTAAAATCATTAAACGGGACCAAATACAAACAGTGTAAATGGCAGGAAAGTGTAGAACCAGGGGGTGTAATTCAGGTATTCAACTGTATATTTATTTGCACATTACGAATAAGAGCAGTTTTTGTGTGTTTATATGTGCAGTGTCTGTATAATGTGATTACCGAAATTACGAGAATTGTTAAAAGGTTCTGTAAGTAATGAACATCATGATGAAATTTTTTATTTCTAATTTTTTTCTATATTTGCCTTTCATCTATTACCATTCCTTGGCGATATTCTGAGCAACCGACGAGAAAATATATTGTGGAATCTGCAGTAATTTCACTCGTTTTAAGAAAGCAGAACAGTCCACTGTTATTGTCTGGAATTAAGAATTAACGTATTTATTATGAACCAGAATTACTTAAGACTCATTTCTGTGTGCGCAATCAGCGCTTGCAGCATAATTCTTAAGTTTTTAATTGTGAACGATGCTTTAAGCATAAACAAATTATGTAATAATTAAATCCTACACTTGCAGTTTCCGTATGTCCTACACAAGGAAGTAACCATGCCTAACCATGCATAGCGACTGTGAGGTCGATTACCAACTCTCGACTTACAAATATTGATTACTTGTAATCAAGGGGGCTTGTGACTTGCGAGCCACTTTCTGGAGAAGAGCGACTCTTGAGCCGCTCTGATGAGTGAGTCGTTTATTTTGAACGAGTCGTTTACGAACGACCCATCACTATTCTCCACAAATATTATGATGCCATAAATATTAGCATATGATTTATTTCTTCTCTTGATCCTGTTTACTCACCTACCATTTTGATATTTTCTTTAAAATCTGAAAAATTCCTTACTCAGACATTTAAAAATTGTTTATTCCTCAACTCCTGTCACTAACTCATATTTCAATAAGGTCATATTATCTTTCTTCAATTATGAAGCAATGCTGGTAACAATCTTGAAATCTGTCAATATATGGTTTTTTTTGTCGAAATAAATGAAATTTTTTTAACAATACAGTATTATACTCTGGTATCATGCTTACACGTTTCAACAAGTGTTACTGCGATAAATTAAACTAAGACATTTACAGTATTTTGGAACTTTGATTATGCAGTTTACCTTTGAAATACAGTAATTATTATAAAGCTTAATTTACAATATAACACTGTTTTTTTTATAAATTATAAGTTGTTTATGCATAGCGATCTAGTTAAAGAGTGAAATTTTGTAAGATTCTACATTGAGTAAAGTTTATTCGGAAATTAGATTCACACCACTACAGGAATAAAATAATTCAGAAAAAATTTCAGGAAAGGGACAAATACTTATTTCAGAATGTTAGCAATGTGGGTCATAAGTGGGTACATAATATGTACCTATACCAGATACTTTCAGAGAGGAAATAAGTAGGGGTACGCATATTGAAAGCGGACATTTTGGAGTAACTAAAACAGTAAAATACATAAAGAGGTCTTGTATTTTTCGAGCTATGTATATGTAGAATTGTGTCAAAAGTAATTAGTAAATGCTTGTTATGTGCACAAACCAAAGTGCCAAACAGAAAATGTCAAGGTATCATGGGGCATGTTTTGGCTACTAAGCCTTTGAAAGTAGTTTGTATAGATTTATTTGGCCCATTACCAAAAGGCAAAAGGGGCGTACAATATCTTACCGTATTACTTGATACATTTTCCAAATTTGTGAAACTATATACGGTAATATAAAAAGGGCAACTGCCCAAGTAATAACTGAGAAGGTAATGGATAATTTTATACTTCAAGTAAAATTACCAAATAATATTATTTCTGATAATGGACCACAATTCAGAAGTGATAAGTGGTAAACTCTGACAACTGTGTTAGATATTGAATTAGGTTGCACTGCAGTATACCACCTAGCAGAAAATCCAGTGGAACATGTGAGGAGAGTTAGGTAGACTGTTTTGGTTGTTTCGTCATGATCATCACAGTAAATGGGTTGTTATAGTGGAGGAAGTAAAGAGACTCTGGGTTTGGCACGAAAGTACAGAGCTACCCCCACAGAAGTCTTAGGCAAAGGAAAACCAGAAACTGTGTTAAAAAATTTGTGAGTTATCCCAGTGGCATTTTTGATAAGGAAAATTTCAACAAGGTGCAGCAAAGATTGGAACTTAAGGCTAGCCAGAGAGGACAGAAGTGTTGAAAGCATAAATTTTAAAGTAGGGGATGAAGTTGTAATTGCTACCCAATACCCTTCAACCCAGTTGGATAAGATTATAAGTTGTATGAAGGGTCATATTGTATCGAAAAGATTGAAGTACAGAATGTCTAGTGAGTAAATGGTACCAATTGGCATTGTGACGTGCACTGGCACGTAGCCCATCATGGTCTCTTACTTATCATATAATTATTTCAATCATTTTTCTCTTAATTAATTATTTTTTTTACTGTCTATAACAATTTAAGTAGGCCAACTTAACCAGGTACGTATAAGAATTTATACGGCAGGATCCAACATATTAATTGGGGATGATAGTAGAGAAATTAAGATTAAAATTTTACTCAAAATTTAAAATTTAACTGTTAAAGCATGATAAAAGTATTAAATTTTACGTGTCAATTTTATCTTATTTATATTGTGTTTGGACTCATTTTAAAGCTAATTTGATTTCAAGCAATTTTCTAAGTAACTTTTTCTTATATTTTGCCTTGTTTGGATTTTTACAAAATTTCAAGTAGCATCTTAGCTTTCTTCACCTGGAATGGGATTTATCTGGCAGGCAGGTCTGAGTTCACTCGCTTGGAGGCACGTACAGAAACATGCTGGGTTTTAAAATTTAAGCTCTCTTCTTCTGGAACGGGATTTATCTGACAGGCAGGTCAGAGGTCACTCGCGTAGTCACGTACAGAGGCGTGCTGGAATGCAGTGAGCGCTACAAGTCATTACTCGATCAACGTGGGTGGTAGGGTCGGGTGCAACAGAACTCCGAAAAGGTGGTGATCAGCAACAGATTGATAACGCTGCACATCCCTAATTAACAAACTAATGAATATTTAGCTGGTATGGTGCAATAAAATGCTTTGCAAATTTGTCAGTAACCATGTTACATACTTTTCTTCCACAGTAAAAGTAAATTGTCAAGTTTTTCAAGCAACTTGGATCCCGTTGTATCACTCTGCCGCTTGGCGGAGTAGTCCGGGTGTCCGCCCAGGAAGATATCAGTCGGTGTGTCATGGCGAGGCAAGGAGGACGTGTAAGGGAGCGCTGGTGCGGGGAAGTGAAGCCTCGGGGGCGAAATTGCTCTATCCAGAACTTTATTCATCACTTTCAGACTTAATTCTTGTTAGAAATAGTTGTTACACTATATGTAACCGTGTAATCATATATGTGAACCGAGCGACTATTTTCTCGTGAGTACTAAAGTTAATAAAGCGCGGGTGCGAGCTATAACATCCTCTTGGGCAGACACTCATTAAGAACTATATTGTTACGTCACCGATCTCAATTTGTTTGATATTTGTTTGTATGCCTTGGGCAACTAGTGTCAGAAAACAGGAAAACAGATTGGTTGGCTACAAATAAATAACCGTTAGGAAGATATGACCTGGCTGTGCGTTTTTTTTGTAGTTATGCCACTATATTTCACCCAAAAGACAAAAACCTAAGGGGCAAAGATGCTATCCGGGCACGGGTGAAAGATTAAACTGCTGAGCATTCTCCCGACAAACAAACTCATCATCATCATCATCGACAACGTAGAGGACAATGGCAGAACCTGTAAATTACCCCCGTTACAGTTAGCGGTCTCCCTGGTCTTTTAGGGAGTTTGTGGTTATTTATTATTGGTTTTGTGCCCTTGGTCTGGGTAAGGATCCTTTCTCTTGGCTATGGCGTCATATGCCTTCTATTGTGTTTGGATTGGTGATCTGTTTCGGCCATTTTTTCTGAGAGGTTTCGCCATGGTTGACGGTGCTACAGCCTTCTCTTGCCCACCGGACCTGCCACTCCACTGGCCATGGAGGGGAGGACGGGGGGGGGGGGGTGAGTTGGGGTGCGGTTCTGCTGCTGGCAGCAGTGGCGCTGTAGATAGGAGGCGTGGCAGGGGGAGCGGGTGTGGCGGCGGGTGCCAGAGAGACGGCACTCTCAGGTTGAATTTCAAACCAGCAGGTTCTATCGCTCCGAGTGGAGCATAAGAGTGTTGTTGCAAGAGGACATCTTCGTCGAGGGGTTGTCAGAATGTTTGACAACATAGCCCTTCATGCGCCCAGTTGTTTGACTGGCATAGCTGAATATCAGGTGGATGTGTTCCCCTCGCTGCTTGGTAAGAGGGCAGCCATGTGTTCGGGCCCATTGGATTGTTGGGTAGTAAGCCCTGTCAGCACGGATTATCATTTCCTTGGTCTTCGCCTAATTACATTTCGGAGAAATCAGAATAAGAGTGTTCCTGGATATTCGTTTGCCTGTGTACGGGCGCTTAGGAAAATTCGCTTGAAGGTCTTTTGGGATGCACCGAGGCGTGAATGTGGAATTCAGTAGGCGATATTAGTGATGGGATCCTGCTATCATTTATTATAACTGTGAGAGTATTCGATGAGAGGTGTAATTGCACTACGAATGCTTGTGGAGAATGGGTTGATTAAGAGTAAAAAGGGAAAGATTGTGGTTCGACTAGTAACTGAAAATGAGAAGTGCTGATTGGCGAAACTTGTCTGGTTTAACCGCCTTTGTGAATTTGTATAAGTGTTGTATTGCCAAATGTATGTTCAGTGAAAGGGAAGTGGTAATACACACCCTTTTTTTAAACTAAAGATGTGTTTCCTTTCTTTGCTCAAGAATGTTCATTTGTTCACCAACCTGCTTTAAGCGTTTGTTAGCTGAATTGGTAGTCTTGTCACGTTATTGCATTCGGGGTGCTTCTAGTAAGGCTTTTTGGGGAGCTGAATAGTATAGGCCGTCGGCCTTTGGAAGTAGTTGTAGCCAAAACAGCACAAATCACTGCGCCACTCTGCTTCTTTCTGGGGCAAGTGACAAGTTTGGGGAACATTCTGGAGCAAACAAATGTTAGTTTTATTTAGCATTTTAGTATTCAGTTGCTTGGGTATGGTGTTCGAGAGTCGGTGCAGTTCTATGTATCTAAGCATGTCTGCGCCGTCAGATTTTTTGTATTGTCTCGGGTGGGCCGATTTGGTTATCTATTTAACCGAACGTGGATTGTTTGTACAGGAGGATAAAACTGCCATAGAGTTGCGTCAAAAGGCTATCACATGGTTTATAAAGGAGGAAGAGAGGTGGAAGAATGTACTGCGAGTGGATAAGGACGTGATAAGGGAAAATGATAGATGGACTAGAGATTTTGTTAAGACATTACATTGCGTTGACAGCTGGGAAGTAGAACACATCTTGGATTTTTTAATTAAATCGTTAAGGACAGCAGATCTAAATCAATTTTCTGAGAAAAGTTTATTGACTTGCATAGCAGTAAAGTGTAGGGGACCTTTAGCCCAGGTGTTGGCAGAGGTATTGTCAAATGACGATACCTGCAGTGTGGAGCATTTCCGACAAGGCGTTTTGGATCGATTGTGCCTGGCTGGGGTTCGATTCAGAGACCAGACGAGACATTTATCGCATACGTGAAATCTATTGTAAATTACAGTAGGGCCTTAGGAGAGATGAGGGAGGAAAAGGATATAACTGCCTTGATAATGGAGAACATTTCCCTAATGACGAGGACCAAGTGTAATTTGTGTAAGTATCCTACGACGTTGACGGAATTTTAAAAAATCGCTGTCTATATTCAGGGTTGCGGAGAAACGCGGCAGGAATATTTCAAGGAATTTGCCTTGGATAATAAGGGTGCATCTGCTAGTAAAGGGTATAATAGAACCCATGTAATGTCTGTCGACGTGCGGGAGAGTGAGGATAGGCGGCAAAGGCCGATAAATGCGTCGGGAGAAAGAGACAACTGGAGGAGACCGGGAAGGTGTACCAATTATTGGGGACAGGGGCCATTGGGTGGCGGAATGTAAGAAAGCTAAGCTCGCAATGCAGGAACGCCGATGATTTAAGCGCAATAAAGCAGGACATTTGAAGGGACAGTGTCCGGGAAACGAGCAAGGGCGACAGGAAAGCGCAACCTTGTAGCCCGCATATGCGTTAAGTCGTGCAACGAGACCGATGTCCGGCAGGGGAATATGCTAATGGTGCAATGGGGAAATGGGGGAAAATATTTGCAGGAACTGGCGTTAGTGGATTCTGGGGCTACTAAAAGCCTAATTAATTGGGATTTGTGGGAGCAACTCGTGCAGTTAGATGCGACCTTAAGGGATAAGTTGAAAATCGGCACTGCGTCTTATTTTATTACGGCCGATGGGTCAGAATTGACCTGTGAGTGCTTGGTAAAGTTGCACTGTAAGATCGTGGGATTATCCTGGAACTTTTGTTTCGCAGTGGTAAAAGGAGTGTGTGTAGAAGCGATTTTAAGATTGGATTTTCTGAACTTAGTGCAGGCCAAAATAAATTTCAAAGAAGATTTGTTGTCATATGGCTTTAACTGCCAGGTTCAGATAAAATTGGAGCGTAAGGATATTTCAAAAATACATGTAATTACTGAGGAAGGAGTTAATAGAGAAAGGGATGTACAAACTATCATAAAGGATTACAATGACGTTATTACTGAGAGAATAGGCAAGTGCGACGTTATCCCATATAAGTTCCGTCTTAAGGATGATACACCCTTTAGGAGTCGACCCTTTCAGTGTTCTCCCATAAAATTGGAATGTTATTGAGACAAAATTGATAAATTGTTAAAAGCCGGCATTATAGTTCCTTCAACCTCGGAACTCTCCTCGCCTGGGTTCTTGATTAGTAAACCGGGACGTAAGGATTTCCAATTAGTCGTGAAACATGCAAAGTTGAATAAGAGAGTGCCGGTCGACCCCTTCCCTTTACCACAGTGGAAAGTTCCTTGCAGCATTTGGGGAGGGTTAAGTATTTCACTACATTGGACGTGAATAGTAGTTTTTACCAAATACAGTTGCACGAGGATTGCAGGAAATTTACCGCTTTCAGCACCCCCTGGGCGCAGTTTGAATTTACAAGGATACCCATGGGGAGTAATTTTGGTAGCCAGGCATTAAGCAGAGTGGATAATGAGGTGTTGAAGGACTTTAAATTTAAGTTTGTGTTCCATTATATAGATGATATCATCTATAGTGAAAGTTGGGATGAACACATAAGGCATGTAAATGCTGTATTAGACGTGTTACGGGAGGTAGGCCTGACGATTAACCCACAAAAAGTAGTGATTGGAAAAAAGGTTGGTGAAGTTTTTGGAAAATGGGATAGGAGGAGGAAAGTTAACAGTTAACATGGAAAAGATGAAACCTATTTTGGAGTTCCCGCAGCCTACCACTTTAAGAGGCGTGCAGAAGTTTATGGGAATGGTGAGATACTATGCGAGGTTCATACCTAATTTATCCAATATTGCGAAACCACTTAATAGGTTGAAACGGAAAGGCGCAAACTTTGAGTGGGGGGAAGATCAGCGAAGGTCGTTTAAAACCTTAAAACGTCTGATGTGTGAGAAACTTGTATTGTGCCTACAGGAATTTAGCAAAATCTTTAACCTTCATGTGGATGCCTCAGCGATTGTGTTGGGAGCTGTTTTGAGTCAAGCCATGGCGGGGAAAGAATCATTTCACCCCGTGGCGTACACTAGTAGAATACTTAACAAGGTGGAGTGAAAGCTCAGCACCTATGAGAAAGAATGCTTGGCATGTCTATTTGGGATGGGGCATTTCCAGGGCTTCCTTGAGGGTATAGAATTTAATTTGTACACAGAGGACCAAACCTTATCGTGGATATTAGGTCATCCCCATCAGCTAAGAAAGTTGAGACATTGGGTCCTAAGGCTTAATCAATTCCGATTTAAGATACACCATGTTCGCAGACTAGATAATCCCATTGCAGATGCCCTATCGAGGATGTTTGAGCAGGAGCATTTTGCCATGCCGCCAGGCGAGGTTACCGTGCCGCCGGCTGAGGGAGGGGACCTTGTGGGCTCGTTATTATAGTCGCCGGAATCCTTTACTTCGATAAAGGAACATCAATTGTCCGACGCTGAGTGAAGGATTATTAAAGCGGGGTTGAGTACAGGGGTTCAAGTCCCACACGTTTTGTATTATGTTGAGAAAGGTTCAAGGAAGAGGATATTAGTTCCCAATGCAGTGCGGGGAATGATTTTGTGTTATTATCATGATCAGCCAGAAGGACGTCACCTGGGGGTGGTTAGGACTAAGGAGAAGATAAAGCGCGATTTCTATTGGCCGGGTATGAACTGTAACATTAAGGAGTTTGCTAGAACTTGCAAAAAGTGTTGAAAGTTCAAGGCACTCCAAAATGCCAAACTAGGGTTATATGCAGCTGAAGAACCTACCAGCCCGTGGGCGAAAGCACACGTTGATATTTTAGGGCCCCTAGTCCGTTCAAAAAAGGGGAATGTGGCACTCTTGCTGATTTTGGACATCTTTTCGAAGTTCACCTTTCTTGTGCCCATTAAAAGTATGAAGGCTCGCGTTCTAAGGGAGGTTTTAGTAGAACAGGTGTGGAAAATATCTGGAGCTCCAGCTGAGTTAGTAACGGATAATGCAGCCTGTTTCACGGGAAATGAATTTAAATTGATGTGTAGTGAATGGGGCATGAAGCATTCCTTCAATAGCGCTCACTTCCCTCAGGGAAATATGGTGGAGCAGGTAAATCGCCATCTTAAAGTGGTTTTGGGGATATTTAGTGACCCGGTACATAATGAGTGGGATGTACAGGTACCTTGGATAAATTTAGGGTTTAATGATGCATTACACGAAAGTACAAGGGAGAATCCTAATCAAATTTTCTTGGGTAGGCGTGTGTCGCACCCTTTGCTTAACATGTGGGGTATTCCACCCTTGGATTCAAGACATTCAAAGTCTCAACACAAGGTGTTGTCAAACAGGGTGAAGGAACATTTAGCTGAAGCGCAAACATGGGGGCGCGCAGATACAATGTAGGCAAAACGCTAATCCCTTTAAGGTAGGGGATAAAGTTTTCTGTAGGAGCTTTCGCCTCTCGGATCTCGCATTTAAAATTTCAGCTAAGCTCTCTCCTTGTTATGATGGTCCTTATATGTTGCAGAAATGCTTGGGTGAAAATATGTGGATGATGCACAAGGAGGATGACCCTTTTGTAATACGAAAGGCACACGTCACTCACTTAAAATTGTATAATGCTCGACCCTGAGAGTCATGTGGTCCCTTTATATATTTTGTATATGTCACTGGCCAGTGTGTAATTGTAATGTTTGATGTCTTGGTTGTGACTAATTTATTTTTACTGTCATGTTGAGGGTACTGATCATGATCATTCATCGGGTTGTAATGCAGTATTATTCATTATGGGTTTGGTAATAAGTCGTGCCCACAACGATAGTGACCATGGTGATGCATATCAGTGTTATACCTTATATGTAAATTTTATATGATGATGTATTATGGAGCATTTGTGTGATCATAATGTTATGATATGAATTGTTTATTCTTAAAATGTGAAATTTTATGAGCTCTATATATCTTGAGTAGGGTATGTTCTACTGATTGTGATGTTGTAGGGTTCTTATGTTGTAGGAATAGATGGATGGATGAATGTAACTTCTTAGCGATCTCCTATTGTAGGTGTTGATAGGGTGGGGGGTTGAGCGGTCTCCCTGGTGTTTTAGGGAGTTTGTGGTTATTTATTATTGGTTTTGTGCCCTTGTTCTGAGTAAGGATCCTTTCTCTTGGTTATGGCGTCATATGCCTTCTATTGTGTTTGGATTGGTGGTCGGTTTCGGCCGTTTTTGCTGAGAGGTTTCGCCCCGGTTGACGGTGCTACAGCCTTCTCTTGCTCCCCGGACCTGCCACTCCACTGGCCATGGAGGGGAGGACGTGGAGGATGAGTTGGGGTGTGGTTCCACCGGCTGGTGGTAGAGGTACTGTAGATAGGAGACAGGGGGTGGAGCAAGCTGCGGTGTGGCGCAAGAGAGACGGCACTCTCAGGTTGAACTTCAAGCCAGCATGTTCTATCACTCCGAGTGGAGCATAAGAGTGTTGTTGCACGCGGACTTCTTCGTCGAGGGGTTGTCAAAGTGTTTGGCAACATAGAACTTCATGCACCCAGTTGGTTGACTGGCATAGCTGAGTATCAGGTGGATGTGTTCCCCTCGCTGCTTGGTAAGTGGGTGGCCGTGTGTTCGGGCCCATTGGATTGTTGGATAGTAAGCTCTATCAGCGCGGATTATCATTTCCTGGTCTTCGCCTAATTGCATTTCGGAGAAACCAGAATAAGAGTGTTCCTGGATATTCGTTTGCCTGTGTAAGGGCGCTAAGGAAAATTCGCTTGAAGGTATTTTGGGATGCACCAAGGCATGAATGTGGAATTCAGGAGGCGATATTAGTGATGGGATCCTGCTATCATTTATTATGACTGTCGAGTATTTGATGAGAGGTGTAGTTGCGCTACGAATGCTTGTGGAGAATGGGTCGGTTAAGAGTAAAAAGGGAAAGACTGTGGTTCGACTAGAAACTGAAAATGAGAAGTGCTGATTGGCGGAACTTGTCTGGTTTAACCGCCTTTGTGAATTTGTATAAGTGTTGTATTGCCAAATGTATGTTCAGTGAAATGGAAGTGGTAACACACACGTTTTTTAAACTAAAGATGTGTTTCCTTTCTTTGCTCAAGAATGTTCATTTGTTCACTAACCTGCTTTAAGCGTTTGTTAGCTGAATTGGTAGTCTTGTCACGTTACTGCGTTCAGGGTGCCTCTAGTAAGGCTTTTTGGGGAGCTGAATAGTATAGGCCGTCGGCCTTTGGGAATAGTTGTTGTTAAAATGGCACAACAGCATATTATGTTGTTAAGGCCCTGAAAGAAGTGTAATGACAACAATGAAAGGGAGTAGTTGTCTGAACATTATAGAACAAAAAAAATTATATATATTTATTTCTTTAAAGAATTCTGTACTGATGCTCTTTGATGATGTTTATGTAAGATGTATACAGTAAAAGGTTTACAATGTTCATTCTGTGTGGGCAATGTTAATGTAAATAACGGTAGAAAGTTTTGCAGAAATGATCTGTCCACAGCAGCATCAATTTATTTTGTTGACCGAGGTCGGAAGTTTTGAGATTTTAGTGGACAAACAGCAGTCTGCCCTAGTTGAATTACAGAATGTTTTTAAATTCAAAATAAAATATAAGGAGTAAATAAAACATTTTGGGCAGCGTATAAAACTAGTTATGTTGACATAGAAGAATGTACTGGAGAAACTAAAAACTGTTTGCAGGTGTATAGTAAAATAATTTACTATTGAGATGGAATGATAAATATGGGTTCATTTATTTGTATTTTGCTATAAAAATGTTTGTTCTAAATGTTGGACTACGCGGTTTCAGCTATGTAAGTAACTTTTGATATTATCTACAAAAACATGTGCATTACAGAATGTTTGGTATTTTGTTATGTGAGTTAAATTCAAGCAGGTATTATAATTTGTCATTTGTAATATTTTAACTAAACAATATTTTCTTCTTAGTGGTCTCTAATTGGGAAAGGAAAGGTAGAAAAAATGCAGTCGCGAGTTGTAATACTGTATAATAATATAGAATTCAGTTTAGTTATAATCAATAATGTTATGGCTATTTGGCTTTGGGTGGATGTAACATAAGCTTTGTTTTGTATTCTGGTTTTTTCCAGTTAAATTTCGTTTTGTGACCGGGTTTCTACGACATATTTTTCCATTAGGCTCTAGGCAGGCCGGTGATATTGTAATCACGTGACGTCAGTCCTCCAATAAGAGCATAGCCTGAGATGACGTGTGTGACCCATTCTAGAGTTTTTTGCCCCTGCCACTGCAGAAATAATCCAGAAACCAGCGAGTGCGGTTGTGTCGGGGGGCTGCGGCCCCAATTCTTCACTATTTAGATTTGGGAGTGGCGAACTTCATGTGTATGGACAGCACTGAGGCCTCTTCCTCTGTGTTATTTGTTTCGGGCATCCTTCTAGAATCTCCAGCTAAATTTTTCTGTCCATACACGTAGGCCATAAGGTGCAATTTTGCTTCTTTATTGTTTCTATCCTCGTGGACATGCGCTGTGTTTTTAAAATAACTTTTTTTCAGTAAACCGGGTTAACAGTAACGGATATAAATTATATAGAAATTAATGTAAAAGCCAATTACATAAACCAAGAGTTGTGTTTGGGAGAGTCAAGATTCATTTCTGGTCGAAAACCCCTGAGTCAATTCTTGGAACAGTGTTAACTTTTACGAGATAAGCAACAGTGATGCAGAGAAAGATCGGACAGTGGGTCAGGAGATCTATGTACATTCTCCAAACCCTAACTGCATGTCGGTCCAGGAAGGCTGACGTATAGCAAAGTGTAACATGATATCTCGAACACTAGTGTCGTCATCCCAGCCCGCAGTCTGGGAAATAAGGCTGACTTGACATCAGCTACCGGCCCTCTCCTAAGCCGTTTCTCTCTGTTGTGTGTCACCCTCCACCTACCTCACCTCAAGTCACCACAGTGCTTAGTTTTCAAGTGTTTCAGTGCAATTCCCACAGTGTTAGTCTAAGTATAATGTTTAAATTCAGTGTAGTTCAAGGGCAATGTTAGGCTGTGCAAAGTAAACAAACCAGAGTGTCACACCGGCTTTCAAATTACCGCCACGCACGTGACATCACACACACCACTCACCCAGCACCAGCATAACCACCACGGTCATGTAAACGCCTCAAGCATGTTTTTTTTTTTTCAGCAATTCAAAATTAATTTAAGAACTCTAATAATGGCAATGGTCATGCTATAGTATAAGAAAGAGCATTATGTTAAATTTAAGTCACATGGTCATGTAATTATGTTTAAGAGTGTTTTATTTTAAATACGTGTATTTGTTCTACACATGTGTTAAGTATAAGTATGTTCTAATCACTATCAATAATTATTTAACACTCATCCACGTAAAGGATTATCATGTGTATCACCTCACCTTCATCTCACATTGAATAACGGGACAAATAACATCTTGGCACGCACCCGCGGCCATTTTCTCGCCCCAGTTCATCATCGACAGGCCACGAGGTAGGACGTCATCCCAGAGAGGAATTCAAGTTTTGCAAGTCCCTGATATTCATATTTCTGTTCAAGAATATTTTATTCACGGCTTATTTTTATCCTCTCCGTTTACCCGTTTTTTGATGTGCACTTAACACCAATATCCTTCTACTTTATCTCCACGCCTAATGTTCGGGCTGGGAGATCACTGTCTCAGTACCGGCTAACTCCGGAAGTTTTTTAGTCAACTAGCCCACAGTTAGTAACCGCCTCTGTATTGTGCTAACATAATTTTTAAGCCAACATGCCGCGTAAGTTCAACAGTTTAAGCAACGTAACTATAAGAGTGCCGTGACCACGTGTGTGTATTGCAAGTCTATCACCAAGTGTTTGTACTTCAGTATCAATAAATCAACATGCAATCAAGTAAGTAAGTGTATTGTGTACAGTCATTTCATTAGGGATTTAGGAGCTGACCAAATTAAGGTCCTAGGGCACGGGGCCGAGTGTGCACAGCCAGAATAGTCCAAGTGGTGAGAGAACTAGTTTTTCCCACTAAAAATTATACTTATTTACTTAATATGAATTGAAAGTAAAGAAAAATAGTGTGACATGGAAAAGAAAAAAAATTGTTTCCACATGTGGCAGCTCCGAAAAAAAAAAAAAAACATATAATAAGTTCTAAATAATGGCCAACTACACAAAATAAAATTAATTTTTATACTTGACAAGTACCAAGACAAAAACTGTTGCAATACGGTGCCAAGTCATTCAATGTGTCCCCTGATTCATTGTACTTTTTTTAGATAGATAACTCGAGAAACTTGGTCCATATGACATCTGTATTGCCTGATGGATAAAATTTTTTGTTCTCAAACAGTATTATTACTGCAATGAAAGTAAATAAACCTTACTTTTGAACACTTAACTCATGTTAGTAGTGGCATGACGACCAAGTTAATTACTATTCCCTACTTTCTAATTTATTGTACATACTATGTACACGGTACTCCTAAGTATGTGACAGATCTTGACCTTGACCCCAGAAAGCAGCAGCAGAATCGCAATTGTGAGAAGTCAGTGCGACTGTCGAACAGGTGAAGGTATACGCTACACTGGAGTACAACATGCCAACATGCCAAACTTTCATTCCACCACAATCAATTACAACCAACATAAAACTAAGCAAACATGCGGAGAATGAAAAGCTTTTTTTTTTTTTTTTTACATTTACTAACTCACGAAAGGAGTGAGCTCCCTCTGTAACCTACTTCCTTTCTGCAGCTGCCGTATCCACGACAGGTAGCCCAGACACCAACTTTCTGCTAGCTAGCAACATAGTCACAGAACACCAACCACTTACTTACCTGTCATGTTGTAGCGAATTGAACTCCAGTCTGAACTACACTTGCCTGAGGTAAGCAACGAATAATTTCAGTTATTCTGTATTCGCAATCCAGATACATTACGGTACAACAACCCATTCTAACTTGACATCTAACTGACTTGTGAAATATAAATACATGGAAGTACTATAATTGAGGGAAACCAATAAGTAAAACGTGTAAATATCTCTGCAATTTAAAATATTGTAGGAAGCATAATTGTTTGAGGACAAAATTTTAAATGTAATGTGAACAGTTTTTTATCATTAGCACATTATAACATGACTAAGTATATACTTATTCAGAAATACGACTGCTAAGCTTACAATCGATATGTATCTTTAAAAATAAATGTAACATGAGCACTAGCACTCCAAGGTTAGTTCTTCAACAAAGTTACAAACCAACTCATACACTTTCACATGCACACGCTCTATCTGTCACATTTCTTTGGTAACACCAGTTTCTCCTTGCAGTGAAAGCCAGTAACTTGTGAAATGATGAGTGGCATATTTTCCTCTTAAACCTTGCAGAACAAGTGTGATCTTCATAGGGCCGGCTCTGGTATTTGACTACACTTTTTGCTCTATGACATAAGGCTATTTGAAAACCATCACACATTCTTTAGAGATTACATCATTTGTGAGCGGTAATATAGTAATAATTTTGTGACCAATAAGTGTATAATCCTGTAAGAACCAGCACTCAAGTTGACACCCACCTTCATCTTCACACTTCTGAGACAACACACAAGCTCATGCATTCAAGTAAGGAACTTTCTGATCCTTGCATAGCAAATATAAGTTCATTAGTTCCTAAAGTTATAAGTGAATATTCCATAAACTTGTAAAGAACAGGGTTATTACAAATGATTCATCTGGTTTTAAAAATCTGTAATTCAAAAAGTACTCCATGAACAATTATGAATGATACATGAAAACAACCAGAAACTCTCCAAGTTTTTTTACAACACCACTATACAAACGTTCAATGTGCGCTCCCTTTGTCACTCGACAGACATCCAATCGGTAGTCGAGTTCGCCCCACACACGTCGTAGCATGTCCCTGTTGATGGTCATGACAGCTGTAGTAATGCGGTTTCAGAGCTCATGCAGTGTTGTTGGCAATGGTGGCACGTAAACAGAGTCTTTCACGTACTCCCAAAGAAAAAAGTCACATGGTGTAAAGTCAGGAGACCGGGGCGGCCATCTGAACAGTGTCAAGTCATTCTGACCACAGCGTCCAATCCAGCGGTGTGGGAGTTCATTGTTGAGGCAGCGACGCACTTCTGTGTGCCAATGCAGTGGAGCTCCATCCTGCTGGAACACGAAGTTGGCGGAATACTCTCTTACTTGTGGAAATAACCACAACTCCAACATGTCGAGATAGGACAGACCCGTCACAGTGTTTTCAAGGAAAAAAAAGGACCATACACCCTTGTCTGTGAGAGTGCACAGAAAACATTAAGTTTTGGCAAATCTCGTATGTGCTGCACTGAAGCATGGGGATTTTCAATGCCCCATATTCGAACCTTGTGACAGTTCACTTTTCCACTCAAGTGAAACGTTGCTTCATCACTGAACACAAGACGTGTGGAAAATTCTTCATCCTGCATAGCTTCCTGCATGTTCTCGCAAAACTCAACCATGACAGCGTAATCTTCTGGATGCAAGTGTTGCAACAACTGTAAGCGGTACAGTTTAAGTTGTAACCGTTGTCGCAAAATCTTCCACACTGTCGGCTGAGGAATTCCAAGCTCACGACTTGCTCGGTTAGTTAATTTTCGTGGGCTACGCGCATAACTTTCCCTCACTCTGTTCACTGTTTCGTTAGAAACACTTGGCCATCCTGTGCTCTTACCTTTGCACAAGCATCCCATATCCTGCAATTGACGATACCATCGCAAAATGCTCTGGTGACATGGTGGTTCTGTGTGGTAATGCCCTTGGAACACACGCTGCACGGTAATAACAGATAAACATTTCGCATATTCCAAAACACAAAATGCTTTCTGTTGGCTTGTCGCCATTTTGTGAACTGATCCAGTGCTACCCCCTGTTGTAACAAAAAAGTTTTACACTCGTATTAAATAAAACTTTTTGAGTTTTACTTTTGTTAGGTAGTTGATGTGAGCTTTTAAAATAAATAGACTAAGAATTATGAATATTTAAAACCCGATGAATCATTTATAATAACCCTGTAATATTACCTAACTTTATGAGGGAAATGAGCTTTTTCTTACTTTTGGTATAAAATTACGCACAAAATGACAAAAACTTTTACATTACTAAGAAATGTCACTTGCTGAGAAATTAAAACCATCAAGAGTTACTGTGGGTGTTTCTGGGCGATCTGGGCATGCAATGAAGTGTTGTAAGTTATGGCAATGACTCTGTAAGCAAGCCAGTTTTCGGAAGCGCGCACCATTTATACCATGATCACAAAATCTGCTAAGCTAAATTGTGAAATGTAAGTTATGTATTAATAAACTACAAATTACATACATTTCTTCCAACAGTTAAAACGTTCATAATAACACCGTATATATAGCTTTAGAAAATTGTGACATATTGAATGTGTTAAAGACTTTACATAAAGTCCAAACGCTTCATTATGCATGTATTATTTAATACTTTCAATTTAAATACAATTTTCTCTTTCATTCTAGTAAATTTTACATCAAATGTCAAAGTTTTCCTTTACACTTTCCAAGTAAATTATTCTTACATATAAGTGTCATTTGCTTTTTATGTTTTTGCCTATAATTTGTTGATGTGTTGTGAATATTTTTTTGCAATTGTTGTTTTTTCCAAAACTATCCTCTACATATTATAAATTAATTTTTTTTTTTTGGAAATTTCCTTTTAGAACTACATTTCCGGTACACTTTCATACTAAATTTTATACCAAATTACCAGTTTACATAATTTTTTCCTATGTCAGTTTCTAAACATTATATCAAGGCCAAGTTTGTACAACTATAATTCAATTCTGAATGAGGCGTAGTGCCACTAAGAGGGTTGGAACTGGGGGAGGTATGTATATAAAACTTACCTGACTTCTGGTGGGTATAAGACACCTGCGGAACACACACATATACATACACGCACAGAGATGGTTGCTAACCTACGACACTGTCGGCCTTGGTAGCTGCATCGTCGTCCGATACCACGTCCACATCTACGACGGGACTATCACTCCTTACATCTGTGGCCACTTCGCCTGGACCAACAGTACAAGCATCAGCAAACACAAAACATAAAAAAATGAGGATAATAGAAACTGAACTGTAGGGCCATGCGGTATTCCAATGCCTAATTAAAAACATACTTTTTAAACACTGTACCGTAAACGTAAACAAAGTATATCATTATAATAGAACTGTATATATAATATGCCATCACAAGGAAGTTGCAGATAATTTTTCCAGGCATTTGTTTGTGAAGCCTCACAGAAATTTAAAATAGTTATATATTCCACCATCTCAAAGCAGATGACAACACCCACAAATATAACAGGTTCAACCAGTATTCACTCTGTATAGCTCACTTTTATTGCTACGTTGAGGTTCAATATTCACTGTAGATTACAAGTAAGATTCAATGAATGGATTTTGTTAAATACAGCTGACAATTTTTTAAAATCACAATGAGGAATACGTATTGCACAGCCCTACTTGAATTGGCAATCAAACTTATGAGATAGGAACCAAACAGTGCTAGCAAGTCTCCTACAGCAAGCAGCCTTGCATGCAAGATGGTGTCAACAACTTGCTGATCCTAGCCTGACAGTGAGATAATCAATTAGTAGCATCCATTACAGCACCAACTAGAATCCACTCACTCAGTATCATCACTTCTTATCTCCAAGGCAGTGGCAAGTAAAATAAAGGGCTCTTTAGTTAGTTTTGCATAGCTGTAGCATGTGAAGAGTTTTGTGAAATAAATCCAAATCAATGTGCAAATAAAAATATTATATTGTGAAAAATCTAATGAAAGCAAAATCTATACAATATTATAATTAAAACCTTTAAAATCACTATTATTTTTTCAGTTAAGAAAGTGAGTCAGGTAGAAAATGAAAAAACTTAATCTAACACTGTAGTCACAAATTCTGCCATTAAGTTAACAGCTTTTCATATCTAATAATATAAAAGAGAAGGGTTACAATAAGTGTAGAATTGCTAGTGACACATTCATTTATCCTAAAAAATTATTAGAATATAAATAAACTGATATGATTTTTATGTTTGTACAAATTAATTTAGTATTGCGCAGTGCTTCGGTGCTTTGGCAGAGGTTTAAGAAAGACGGAAACAACAATAATTATATACCAGGTAATTTCTCCTCCATCCTGAAAGTCATCTACTGGCCTTAGTCTATAAGAAAATGTGGCTTGCTACCAGCACCTTAAAACTAGAGTGAAGAGGTGGGCAGAGCCTGAAGCCATTTTCTGTTTTGTAATTAATTACCTATTTCTCTACAGCAATAAACACTACCTCAATATCTATTGGAAAGTTTTTGGCAATGTTACTAATGTAACTCTGGGAAAGTATGAAAAGAAAAAACGTTAGCAATGATAAAAGGAAAGGTAGATACATTTCGCCAACGTCTCAGGAGGTTGTAAGTCGGCTGAGTTTTTAGGTCACACACGAGTGATTGCTGATAAGTCATCATCAGTGACAGACTCGTGCAGAAGTCATCATGGCAGTCAGTCGCAAGGGATTAAATACAGTGGTAAGTATACATACTGCTAAGTGATACTAAATTGCACTCCAGCAGCAAACCAGTTACCAGACTGACCTATGCAATTTTACTCACTGGTCACAGTTGTTACGCGACATAGCAAGATTTTGCTAAGTACACATGTGATAGTAATATGACTAGAGTAGAGCGATAGGTGTGCAGGGGTTGGCGGCAGTGTTGACACGGGACTGATGGTGCACAGGTGTGCAAGTGAAGGACTGAGTTTAATGTATTGAAAAAAGATATATGTATTACAAAGACTAGGAGTTAACGTAGTGAAAAGCATCCAAACTAAAACATGGTGCAGTATCATGGATCAACGAAACAATTCCGGTAAACATCTATTTTGGCGAAGAAAAACATTTACCATGCTGTTGCAGCAGACTGTGATGCACATAAACAACACAACAATCAAAACCCATGCCATCAATACAGCAAATGCAGTCAAATCTCCAAGCAACAAAGGATCAGAACACCACAGAAAACAATTAGTATGAGTCAAAGTGAACCCAAGCACCTAACCACAACACAGCAGACATAAGCATACTGTACTTACATCATTAATTTTAACAGGAAATGCAGCACCAGATTAGGAGACATTTAAACCAAATTTATAAACGTGTATCATAGTGTGTGGAAACTCTAGACAAACTGGCCACTATAAAAAACTGCCTTACTAATAAATATTGCTGGCCAAGATGGAGTGGATGTATACAACACATTTAACATAACTACCGAGGACAAACAAAATAAAACTAAGTGATACAAACATGTGAGAGGTATACAACACCAAGAGAAAACATGGTTTATGAAAAGTATATATTTAATCAGCTATGTCAGGGGGAGGGCGAGCCAATGAATCAACTAATCACAGACTTCAAAAATTGGCTAAGTCCAGTAGTGAATTTGAGCAACTGGAAAGAGTCCCTCATTCATGACCCAATCATTGTAGGAATGCAAAGCACAACACTGAGGAAAAATCTTCTCAGACTTTAAGAATATACAATACATCAAGTAATCACACAATGCCAAACTCCAAACATCAGAGGTGAGTAAAAATCAAGCCACTCAAAATCATATGAGTAGGGTAGGCCTACATAAACAGAAAGATGTAAAATCTGACATTGCAACAGCAGTCAAGATACTACGACGTCAATATACCATAAGGAGGGTCCATGATTCCACACAACAAAGCAGCAAACCTCCAAACAAAATGTAGACAGACAAAATTTATGAACATAACCAAGCGTGGTGGAGCAGTGGTCACCGACAAGGGCATCATTTAAGGGTTCAGAGGGGGGGGGGGGGCAAATGCCCCCTTCCTGGATTTAGAATTTTAAGTATATAAAATATATTTTTGTACGTAAAACCAAATAAAATAAATAATAAAATAAATAAAAATAAAATAACATGAAAAGCAGGCAAACTTGACAATACTGCGGGCGGAAATACCACCACCTCTTCAGTACAAACCTGAAAGGACCAAAATTTTGGCCCTTTGTAATACATAATGAGGTTTGTATTAACAGGTGTTCACTAAAACCTTAAAAAGTTTCTAAAATTTTGGTACTCTGTTTAGACCCACAAATCAAATAATATTTTCACCACAATGACTTCTATTTACTTGAGAACTTGATATGTCATGGTTTAATGCATAAATGAAATTTTTATTAAACTTTGAAGTACAGTAATTATTTCACTTCTTTTCCCGTTCCAAGGGGAACAAAAATTGCTTTGTATTAATGAGAACTTTGTATTAACAGGGTTTGTATTAACGAGGTTCCACTGTATGGCATATAGGAAAAAATATGCCAAGTGTCAGAAAATTAATCATTTCACAGTAGTAAGTGAAAGCGAAAAGTAAATGCACGTTGTACACACTGCAAAACAGTAAAGTAGTGGGCAGTCTGATGAGATGGCTTACATGTATGGAATTAGCATAAGTGAAAGAAAAACCGAGGCCTTAAGTGAAAACACAATCAGAGTAGATAGTATATACATATGTGTACGAGGATACAAACAAGACATGGGTGAAGAATACGAAAATCTATTTTAAATTGGACACTAGGTCTACTACTGTAAACACCATACCGAGTCACATGCTGAACAGGATGACACATGACATCAAGCTAAAGCTACAAACATGATGCCTTAAGCAACTGGAGGTTCAGTGATCAAACTGCAAGGAACAGTTAGCCTAAACTGTGCAGTATAATTGTAAACAAGAAAATTTAAGGTCTGTAATGATATCTCCATTCCTGCAACTGGGGGTGAGGTGTTTAAATTACTTACAGAGGTTCAGTCCATAAACATTAATACACTGAATAACTCAGAATGTGGCTTGGTACGGGAAAACCCAGAAATATTCAAGAGAGTAGAATAATTTCCATGAACATACACTATAATAGTGGCAGAGCATGGACATTGGTAAATGAACCACCAAATAGGATGCCTACATCAATGAGATTCACAGTAATAAATACTTTGGCAGCAATGGAAAAGAAGAAGATAGTTAAAAAAGTGGAAAACATAACAAGAAAGCATTGCATCAAGTGTTTGATCATAGTGAAAAAAGCCATTAGTATGCTAAGATTTTGTGTGGACCTGGAGTAGCTCAATCACCTTCATAAACACAGAGCATAGACTACATACTTCCAACAGTGCCAGAAACATCTAAGACCCTATGTTACATTCTTACCATCATGTCAACGCACGCGAACTACTTCGTGAGTATTGCCACACTTCCGGCGAGATGTTCACAGAGATATTCACATACTAACTTTGCCAACTTAACAACTAAACAACTACCCACTACACTAACACTGGAACAATGCATAATACACAACACCCTGGCATTCAACAAACTCTTCACTGTACTGGATTGGAAGACTGGTTACCATCAAGTCGAACTTGATGAAAAATTGAGCAACTTCTGTTATCTGTATGTTAGTATGATCTAGGTGCCTCATGTCGCTTCATTACTGTTGCTGGTCGCCATTTCTTGTGCTTGTTTATTTCTGTGATTACCTTCTTACACTTGGCTGCTTGCTGTCATGCTGTTCTACTTTCAAGTCGAACGTGAAAAACTGAGCAACTTGTGTTACTTCTCAACATCCTATGTAGTGTACCGGTTCAAATGGTTACCATTTGGACTCATAGCCCAAGTGATTTACAACACAACAAGAAGGAAATCATATTGATGTAGTTTAAGTACAATGAACAAGGAATAGCAGTAAATGAAAATAGGGGGTAGGCACTGGTAGGACTAGGTACCAAACTCCAAAAAAGAACTAGAACGACTTGTGGCAATGTTCAATCATGAATGGCAATTCATACTAAACATGGCAGCCATCACAACACCACTGACACAACCGTTAGCAGACAATGTGGATTTTCAATGGCTACCAACCCACCATAGTGAATTCAACGAAATGAAGACTCTGACCTCCAGTACTCCAGTACTGGCAAACTATGTGCCCCACAAAGAAATCATAGTGTGATGTAAGCAAAGCTGACTTAGGTTGTACACTCCTTTAAGAATAGAAACCAGTAGTCTTTGCATCAGCCGGCCTGTCTCCAGCCCGAATGCAACGGCTCAACCTGAAAAAGCTATGAAAGCAACGCAGTTCGGCTTAACCAGGTTTCATGATTATATTTAAGGAGACAACATGATAGTTCATACAGATCACAAGCCACTGGTAGCTGTCATGAACAAATCCATGCATTAGATAGGATCTACGAAATCCAAAATGATGGAACCTGTACATGAACTGGTCCAATATTTACCAATGTCAGAGTTCAAAAAGGAACTTCATAAAAAAAGATGGAGGAAGAGACAGAACTGGCAGCACAGAAAATTCTATGAAGATAAGCTTCCAGATCTACAAGCCATAAATATGTTAGTACTTGACACTTCTACATGAAGAACTCAATAGCAGGGATAAAACAGTAGCAGAAGCAAAAAGAGTGTATTACTGGAGAAATATATATATAGACATCACCAAGTCGGTCAGCAATTGCTTAGTATGTGAAAAGCATCAGCCAATGAAGTCGAAGGCACCAATGTTAGTGCAAGGTCCTCACCTTCCTTATGAACAGGTGGCAGTTAAATCTTAGAAACACGGGGCAAGAAATATATAGGTAATTCTTGTAGATCAGTTCTTCACATGGCCATAAATCATCCTCATCACACAGAAAACTGCGAAGAACAAATGTGATTAATGAAGAGCGTAAATAAAAAAGACAACATGTAATTCCAATCACACACTTCCAATGTGTTTGCCCAGGAATATGAAACAGAAGTGCAAACAAGCAGCCCACACTGCAATAGAGGTAATGGGATAGCAATAAAGGAATGCCACATTGCAGAGGCAGTCTTAAAGAAGAGCTGAGCACTCAATAAGGACTTTAGGGAACTTTTAAGAGAATACTGTATTACCGCTCTGGTTGGTCTAAAAGTACTTCCAAGTCAGCTCTTAATAAGCAGGCAACTCTAAACTCAATTACCAGTGACAGCCAGACACTGAAACTTACATACCAACAAATGAAGGAACAACAACTGAACCACAAACAGAGGTATGAAAAACAGCACAACAACAAGCAACTGAGTTTAAGAAGGTAGTCACAGAAATTAGCACGAGAAATGGCCACCAGCAACAGTAATGAAGCAACATGAGGCACTTATATCATACATACTTCCAACATCCAATGACAGAGTGATAAAATGCAGTGAGGTCCACAAGAAAATATCCAACAGACCAGGTGGAGAAGATTGTCACACACCTCACACTAACTTGACTCATGTACCGACAAATAATAGGAAGAACCCGAGGTAGCTACAGGGGATGAAAAAAAAAAGTGAGGAAATGCAAACAGAGCAGACAAATACATCAGAAACTATAAGAGAGAAGGCAGGCTTCAAAAACATTGCAAACAGAGACATAGAAGGGAAGAGTGAACCAAAATATTAAAGCAAACCATCCATTTAAACCTAGTAAAAAAGAGGGAAGACAGCGATGGCATGCAAATCACACATCATAGTAACACCAACAAGAACATTACAAGATCTGGATGTACAGTAAACCTTCTCGAAAAGTTGAACTGGTAAAAAAGAGAGTGAAGAAAAGAGGAATATGTCTTAGTGGGATGGCTAGGGTAGTGGGATAGGTGTAAGGGGGTTGGCAGCAGTGTTAACGTGGCACTGATTGTGCACAGGTGTACGAGTAAAGAGTTTAATGTGTTAAAAAAAAGGAAATATCATAAGACTAGGAGTTAACATAGTGAATAGTATTCTAAATAAAACAAAATAAGTTCGCAGTTTAATTCCCGATGAGCGTGATTCACTCAACAAAATGTGGTGCAAGTCAAAAATTTTATGCCGAGCCCTTCAGATCACAAAATGTGCAGCTCCACAAATTAAATATTAAGAAGAATAGGTATGTGTTTTCAACTAAGTAAATCCTTAAATACAGTACAATAAACTATGATTATGAAGTCTTACATTAGCCACTTAGTAATCGAAACGTCAATCACACCAGAGGAATTCATCTAAATACACAAAAAGAAATAAATTATTTGTTGTTAAATGTTAAACTCTAATGACTTCCCATACTATTATTATAACCTCGATAAAATATTTTATGACCTTACAACCACATAAATTTACATATTTAAAAAATAAATGTGGTTTAGTTCACACAAGATGCTTACACACATTGGCGTGATAAAACTGGACACTGCAACACATACCAAATGTAAACCTGACAGTCACTTAGTATTTGCTTAAAATACTGTATTTACCCATGTACCACCCGCACATTTTTTCTCAAAAACAAAACTAAAAATTTGGGGAGCAGATCATACACGGAAATCCAGGTTTTTGGACAAATACGACCTGAAAAAGTTGGTTTATCATACATAACAGATCGCTGAAAGGATTTACAACAGTGGGAAAATAAGTGTGAAACCCTTCAATATACGACTGTATGCAATAAGCAACAAATACGCAACACCAGCATTACCTTCATCCAAGAAAACGGTCATGCGTCTGTGGCTACCGGCCAACTGAGAAATGCAGAGCTTGCGGCGCACAGGATCACGACATATTACGAGCGGCGCCAAACCAGCAGACAACCTAAATATTTTGTCTCACTCGCCCAGTCTGCCGAGTGAGCATCTAGACACTTGCAGTGTAGGAGTGTGGTGGCGGGGAAAACCAAGACAGTGATTCATTGTTCAACTAGATAGAGCCACAGAACAGTGCAATAACTACTGACGAGTGCAGTACATGCTGCTTCCTATACGAAGCATTCACGTGTCGTGCAGCAGAGCGCCTGCCAGCCTGTGAGCTTTCATTGTTTCCGAAAAGTCAAACAGTGCCAATCACTATTTTTACTTTTAGAGTGTGAATTAATTCTATAGACTTCGGCTACATATTTAATTCACGTCATATTTAAATGCAATTTAAGTATGTTTTTGAACAAAAGGCAATTAAATTTTAACTGTGTAGTGAAAAAAAAATTTTTTTTTTCTTGAGAGTATGTTGAAAATTTAAGGTGCAGGCAGGTCTTGCATGGAGGTGGTACATGGGTAAATATGGTATCAGTCTCATTTGCACGTTTTCTCTCTTTAATGGGCACAAAAAAAACCTTCACACATGTTCGTACATACTCCATGAATGCTGGCTGGCCTAACTCTTTAAAACCAAAATACATAATTTTTTAACTGAATACAACAAGCTTGTACAGCAATGTACTTGAGTCATAAGAGAACTGCTGGTCATGCTTACAGACAATAATAGTCTTAAACAACACATTGTGTTCTCAAATTAACTGTATCTTTAGTATTTCACAGCAAGTGCTGGCGTCTAGCTACAGGCTTATTATGGCGACAACAAAAAATTGAAGCAGCTACTGAGAAAACTCAGTGAAGATCTTGTCACAACATTCAAAAACAACTCTCAACTTTTACATTATCGTCTTAACTGTTTGTAAAGTACAGTGGAGCACCCTTTATCCGGAATCATCGGGGGAAGGCCTATTCCGGTTGTGGGAAAATTCCGGTTATGGGAATTATGGTTAGAAGGCGAGAAAAACTTATAAAATAGAATGTAGCATGTAAACACCGAATTTAATTTTAACTTATACTACGTATTATCCTACATAGTAAACCGTCTGTGATAGTTACATACACATACACACAAAAAATATATATACGTAATTGGATTTAAAACACGTACCTGTCATACTCCAGCGCCAGCTACATGTGTGGCCTTCATCTCCGGCTCCGTAATGTCTGGGTTACGTCACCGGCTGTGTGTGTGAGAGCGGGAGGTGGGGGTGGAGTCCCTGCTGTGGTGACAAGCTAATCTGCTGACGTGCCACTGATAACACTTACTTCGAGGAAGTACAGTCAATCACAAAACTTTACGTGTCTCTTGCACGTTGGCCGACGCACTATTATTCCATTTTACTTTTTATTAACGTCGCCTTTATGCACTATGTTCACAAATAAATTTACAGATAAAAAATTAAGTCACACTAAAAAACATAGACGAATTGCAAACATCGTAGAGCATATCAAAAGATCATTCACTGCCACTTGAGTCGTTTTGAAGAGCTGTTGCTGTGCCACTTGTGCCGGCAGTTTCATTATCAGGCAGGTTGTTTACGGCAGCGGGCGCAGATAGTGTCTTGAACACATTTGTGATGTGTGTTTGTTTAGTTCGCTTGGACTTCTCAAACTCCAGCTGCTTTTTCAACAAGTAAAGGCTCATTAATTGCTGCTCTGTAATGTAACTACGCTGTTCAAGCCCAGTAATCAGCCGGCTTAAGTGAAAAATGCATTCCTCCTGAGTCATCTTTTCTGTAGGTTTGTCGTCCTCTGAAACTTCACTTTCGCTCTCGTCTTCTTTAACTGTGTTTGTAACAATGTCTACAATCTCCTCATCTGTGTAATGGTACTCGACAGGAACGTCGCAATCAACAATAAACCATTCTTCTATGCAGTTTTCTCCCAAGTCTAAATTCTTTAGTTCAGGACTAGTTACAGTCTTCGCATATTTCATCAAGTCATTCGCCATTACTTTTTCATGGTTAACAGTAAAACCTTTGAAGTCGGCAGGCTCATTTTCACAGTCTTCACGGTAAATTATTGTTGGCCACAGTTTATGCCATGCATTGTTCAAAGCAGATTTAGGAATGCTGTTCCAAGCTCTC
>PNEQ01030560.1:0-32750 GCA_003012365.1 Medauroidea extradentata | reverse complement strand
TCAGTTGGATACTTATACAAATGTCTAAGATGTAAATTTAAAATATTTCGAAATTCGACACCCAAAAGGGTGAAAAAGCACAACATTTTTTTCCCATCAACCCACGATATCTATCTAACCAGTAGCGATATTGAGGTATTGTTCGCGTCAGAGTGATGCTTACGTAAATATTTAAAAAAATATGTATATAATTTTTTTTTCTTTATAAGAAACGTGATTATTAAGAATAAAACGTAGTTGGTCAATATTCAAGGCAGACGATCCGAAAAGCAGGAACGAGCAGCGAGAAACATCCTATACAGGAGTTTCACTCTACAGTAACCTAAGGAGACGTGGTGTTGTACAACCTCTATGAGCCCAGGACACAGATATATATATATATATATATATATATATATATATATATATATATATATATATATATATATATAATTATTTATTTATATTTATAAATTTTTTTTCATGAATTATTTCGACTATACGTGACGCAGTTGTTTGTTACTCAGGTATATATTCCGGGAGGTTCCGGGCTCGAATTCCGTTAAAAGATGCGTGCAAACGTTCAATTCTGACACACAAAAACTGCAAGGCAGATCGAATTAGTGCAACTTACATGTAGTCTTTAAAAGGATTAAAATTGCAGTTTGCTTTCCACTTAGGTTCCTCTACAATATCAGCTGACATATCGTCGGTATACCGCCAAAAGTGATTAAGTCATAAATGCTATTTCGTTTAAAAAGAATATTAAATTGTATAACAAACATTTGGTATGTTACTATACTGTGACACAACAGTACGAAACGACGAATATACTTTAAACTTGGGCAATTGTTCGTGAACAACATATATACGTATTCCTAGCATTTTTATAATTTTATCTCATTTTGACTTTGTCACTTTTGGTAGTAAACCGACGATATATCATCTCACTAATCTCAGGTTTGGGGCATCAAATACGTTTCCGCGAAACCTTTACCCACTGAAACTTTGTAATGTCAATAAAGTTAAAGTTAATATTTTGAAAATATGTAATTGAGGCACCGTCACCAATGGTTGTGCACAGGGTAAACAGATGTTTTTCATTCGATTAACCTCTTACCTTAGGTGTCTGTAATTACCCCACAACGTCAAATAGGCAAGGCTATAAATAAGGCCCAGGCGAAGTCGCTATTAGTGGCAGGGATAAACTTAAGACTGCTTATCGCGTGGACAGCTATAGCTACTTATCCTGCTGCAGAATTAGTTCAACTAGCCGCTTGGACATTCTAACACTTGATTACTGAAGTACCAATCTTGTGTACAAAGAGGTTTTTCAATTAAAGTAAATATTATCAGTTACGAATAATACACGCGAGCAAAGCCGCGGGGGACTGCTAGTATAAAATAAAAATGAATAGGAAAATGTGTTGGTAAGCGCATAACTCAACAACGCCTGGACCAATTTGGCCAATTCTTTTTTTTTTTTAAATGTTCGTTGAAGTTCTATGATGGTTTTTATGGCAAGAAAAATTCGAATAATTGCCGGGGAAAAAACCCCCTAAAAACAGTAGAGTCAGTTTGAGCTTTATTGCTATTGTTGTTTAAACAATGTAGGTATGTTCCTGTGATCAAGGCCTTAAGCATTCACTCAGGTATTGTATAAAGTTTGGGGTGTGGGAGGGGTGGGGTTACGGGTTCGTATGCCGTGCAAGACTTTGCGATGGGAATTACATGACATCATACAAGCATATTGCGCGCGCTCTTTACACTGTTATTGAGTACGCTAGCTGTTAAATGCCGGGCAGCTGTTTTGCGGTGGAAGCGGCAGCCGGGCAGCTGTTTTATAGAGAAATAAAGATGAATTAATAAAAGTACGCTTAGCGCAGTGGACTGGACAAATCTGTTTGTATTTGATGTTTTAAAGATAAACAGTGAATATAGTATAATATAGAATATAGTAACACCATCAATTAACACGTAACTAAAAGTTAGTTACTCTTTTCTATAGTACACGCGGGTGAAGCCGCAACGGGACAGCTAGTATGTATATATATATATATATATATATATATATATATATATATATATATATATATATATACTATTATAAACCTTCCTGTAAATCTAGGTCTGGGCGGACGAAACACCGCAGACTCACCCTTACCTAATAGCCTCAGATGTTCCTCCAGAGGCCGTCAACTTTCAAAGAAATATGGAAACGGTGTGTAAAAAAACCACGAAGTTTTGATTCTTCTTTAGAAAAAAACTACCTAAATCTACGGCTATATATGTTTCGGCTATAATGTACACGGTGCGCCAACTCCTTGATTACAAGCGATAAATCAGTCGTTGTAGTACCAGGCTACCAACTTTAAAATGTATAGAGTATATTTATTGCATGACGTAAGCTGGCGGAAGTGACTAGTGAATCTTTCTTGCACCAATTGACCGGACGAAGGCGAAGGTATGGTCTCTGTGACCGCGATGTAACGGTCCTGGTATGATTGCCCCGGCTAGGCGAGGATAAGAAAGGCGCGTGGCACGATGCTTTCGAGGAAGCTGTACGGATGACATTGCACGCTGTAACACAGCGCCTGCTTCATATTACAGATATGTATAAATTTAATTTATTAGTCTTTGACGGCGCTGGAATCGTCTATTTTTACTTTGTCTATGCAATTACTATCGCCGAGCCAGAACACGTTTTGAACTTTGTCTATCGGTTGAGTGTAAACTTATCATGGTCATGTGAGTGATTTATACAGTCTTTTGACGATTTAAATTTTATTTTTATTTAATGACCAGATATTTGCCTGATCCGGGCGTTGAGGCGACCGTGCTCGTACATAGTAGAAAGAAGTAATTCAGCGCAAGAATCAACAGCCACGTAACAAACAGAAGAAGGAGTTTTGTGATAGAATTTTTTTCGGAAAAAGATGAGGAGAGAACGTTTTTCGGCCACTAAACACGACGGACGTAGACCATTGACGGGAAAGTAACCAGCTGTATAGACGAGGATTGAAACGTCATTCTGCAGTGAAAACTGGTTCTGCACTTCAGTACCACGTTGGTTTGGAAAATTTATCCTGTTGCGAGACTTTCACAACGTCTGAAGTATAAATACCGTGGGTCACAAGTTCAGGTCGTCCGCATGAAGAAGACGTCTCCGTTCGATGTGCTGGAAGAAGATCCGAGTCCTGAGGAACTGTCCAACCTGATGCCCTAACCGAGAGGTCGAGTGGAAGAATGTTCGTCGCCTCGTCGCGCTTCGAGGGTTTCCGGAATTCGCCTCCAGGACGAGGTCTGCAGAGAAGGTCCCAGTACTCCACCCATCACTAGATGTCCGGTTCCTTCATGACTACAAGGATACGATGTCAAGGATGGGCGAATTTTTGGTGAGACAAACTTCAACTTCGCCGTCATAAGAAACATTTGAAAATCCCGAAACATAGAACGAAGTTTGCAGTTTATCTCGGAACGAATTAGAGACGTGAGATGTAGATATTTCCTAAATCAGAGCATAAGAAAACTGTGCTAATTAATTCTCAGTAACCAATTATGCGACCCCAGTTCAAAAGCTATGCCGGAGCAACAAACTCTGTCCAGGGGAAATCTACGTCCTAAGAATCAGAAACTGACCCAGTTTTGAAATTTTTAAAACGATTCGAGTCATGGTAGTCTTATTGTGTAGGTCAGGTTTTATATCTGGTCACGGTATTCATACACTTCACTAATACCCACTTTATACAGTTAAATTTTAGAAGCTTTCTTTAGTAGTTCTAGTTCCTGACTCTGTCTGTAGAAGTCATTTCACTTGACCATAGATTCCTTTCAAATATCAATAATATTAAATGCACCATATTTGAACACATATTTGATTATCATTTCTTTAAGTAACTATATGACTTCTGCAGGCGTTTCTTGTTTACGACTAGATCTGTAGTCTAGAAAGAAAAGAAACTACTGGCCTTTCTTGTGTGAATAACACGGTCTAATAAACCATTATATGTAATAGTCACATATTATATTACAACGCCCATTACGCCTCACCCTATCCTTTATGGCAAGTCACTGGACTGGTAACAATATTATGGTACAAGAATTTCGTACCTAAAACTGTCAAGAAATCACAAAACTTTAGAGATAAACAGGACGACCCGAAATGGTTATACAAGCGTGTAACGTTTTTTTGAATGTAATTCCAAACAAACATTTTTTACGCGCAATGAACAGTTTTCAAATAGTCTTGTAACGGCCGGAGTTCTGCACGCTGCGGCAAAATCACCAGAGCTGCAACGCCATAAATAAAGTGATTTTACTATTGTTTCGCAAAACTTAAGTAAAGATTGTCAGTTGTTAGGGCATTTATTTTTAACATTTATCTAAGTCATTCACAATGCAAGACAAATTTACCGTACATAAGGAGAAACCAAAAATATCTACTAAAGCGATACCCTAAAAAATTGTCAATATTTATTCAAATTGTGTAAAAAAAACTTACGTAAACGTTTTGTTCCAAGGAGTAAAAAATTTTTTCACTTTCTATTGGTACAGCGTGAGAACATATTTTAGAACTGGTATTTTTAAAACGATGTTTTTAAATACTAGAAATAACATGTAGCAGATGTTGGGAATACCAAAACAAATATGATATTTGCATATTACAAACAGAAACAGGAAAAAAAATACAAAACATGACTTAAAATGTATTTTAGGACTATTAAAACTAAGAAACATTTTAACCACTTACGTGTACACGGAAATTTTTAAAATTTCATCGCAATGGAATGAATAGTAAACAGACAACAGACATATTAATTTAATCATTATATATATATATATATATACACACACACACACACACACGTCCCTTCACTGTAAAAAAATTGTAGATTTGCCACACAGATATAGAGAGGCGTTAAGAACTTAGGTTTGGTAAAACCATTTCCCATACGTCAGTGGCAGTGTTTATATACGTTTCAGGAAGCAGTCATAACTTATACGTACTTACGTTACCAGACTTGTACAGTAACAAAGCTCAAATGTTGCTGTATTTACAAGCAAATGTATGGTTATGTGTCCCATACTGCATATGGGTGAAAAACTTCATATGCTGTTTTTCTCCTTCCCTAAAATATTATGACATTTTTAAAAATGTCTTTGTTCTTGCAATTGGTTAAAAGTGTTTCTTAGTTTTAATAGTCCCGAAATGCAAGTCACGTTTTGTGTTCATTCCTGTTACTGTTTGTAATATGCATATATCATAATTGTTTTGGTATTCCCAAAATCTGTCACATGCTATTTCTAATATTTTAAAACATTGCTTTAAAGTTGATTTTAATCGTTGCGTCCAAACAACAAAATCCCTAGTATATAAAACGAGTGAGTGACTTTTTTTTTTGGCAGAGATGTTGCGGAAAGAGGGAGGAGGGTTAAATTGTTGTTGTCGTGAAGACACTTGGTCAGAAGAGAGTCTGCAGGTGACATAAAACTTGCAGGCGGCGGTGAGAGTCTTTGTAGTCTCCGAGCGTGCATGTTGCATCAAGCCGGGACAGTGTATGTGACTGTGAATATTTCTGCAGCTTTGTAATGCAGATTAGCAGAGCGCTGGTAGGACAGCAAGCACGGGAAGGGGGCAGGGGGTAGGAGCAGTTGAGGGGGAAAACAAAGCAGGAGGTTTACTCGTATCACGGGACAAACATCATGAAAAAAACAGCGCGGGCAATTTGAGTTGCCAAACGCCCCGCGCCGTCCGGGTAAATAGAAGCTGGTGGGCGGCGCGTTGTACGTGTACTGTGTCTCGCGGGGTTGCATCAAGGGGAATATTTATTGAGTTTTGTGGCGGGTAGACGAGGAGGTAAGACGAGGGAAGGTTAAGGGAAAACAACTCTCGCAGAAAAAACTTGGGGATTGAAGAGAGACAGTGTCGGCCTCATAACGTTCCCATTCAGGAAATGGACTGCGCACCATCTCGCACAAAACTAGTAACAATTGTGTTTCTTATTTCTTTAAAACACGTACTATTACTTCATTAAAACATCAATCCACACCTGTGACAGTTCACTTGGTTTTCGATCAGCTTCCCGACACTGACAACGATAAGAGGTTTAATCTGCTTCATGAAGTATTACTTTAAATAACTACCACGTATTATGAATTCGCAGTCACAAAATAAGTTATTTTTCCTCGAGTATACATAATCAAAGAAGCGTTGCTTATTCTTGCATATAAGTCGTTCTTCATAAATACTACTTTTTTATTTTTATTTTTTACTTAAGGACTGCTTGCGTAAAGTACTTCAGTTACGTGATAGATTTATTCTTTCACATGCATATTTTATTTTATATATGTATTTGAAACCCCCAAAATTCACATGAAACCAAACTGAGAAAGAAAACTGCAAGAACCTTTCTATGTAAACATAACTTCATTTCATGGCAGTGTTATAAATACTTTCAGTATGAGTTTGGCCTGAAACGATTTTGCATGGCAATTATAAAACCGTATATTATGATTTTTTTGGAATGCAGTTATACATTCCGGTCTGAAAAAAACACAACATTACATTACATAAGTCTATTGAAAAACTCGGAAACTGAAGATGTTTATACTTTCTTTTCACTACGCTTTAAACTCTACTTATTACGCTGAAACACAAAATTATTACAGAATCATTACATCGGAACGGAAAATGTTTCAAGTAATTTGTAAGTGAAGGTCTATCCAGGCCTAATGAACATTATACCCAAAAAAAACCTGTAACAACAATCTCTATATATATATAAGATGAAGTGCCCCATTAACTCACGTGAAATTTTCAGCGTAGATTCCTCTCATGGCATAGGCACCCACTAAAAAAGGATTTTCTTGAAAATCGAAAATTAAATAGGTGGAATGGGGCAAAGCGTGTTTTCGCGAAATTCTCGATAACACTCTAACCTGATGATATTTTGTTAATATTTTCACTTCAAAACATTGCCTAAGCAAATGTATATTTTATAATTTTTCGAATTTTCGAAATTCGGAAATTAAAGAGATGAAAAGCCGTTTAATGTGTTTTCAATAAATCCTCTATTTCTCTTAAACCACTTAAGATATCGAAGTGACCTTTGCATCAGAATGGTGCTCATGTAAATGTCTAAGAAGTAGTTTTAGAATTTTTCAAAATTCGTCCTTGAAAGTCTGTAAAAAAATGAAACGTGTTTTCAATTAATCCTCCGTATCACCGGAACCATTTGATATATTGAGGTGGTTTTTGCTTTAAACTTAAGCTTACGTAAATATATAAAACAGAACTCAAGATTTATCGAAATTCAACAATTATTACGGATGTGAAAAGTTGTAAAATATTTAACAACTCTCGAAAAGTGAATATTGACCACTGGGAGAAATAACTCAAAAGTTACAGTCGATATGTTTTTCCTCTATAAAAGACAGTTATTATCATAAAGAAATAAAGATGAATAAAAAAAAAGGTTCTGCAATTGAAGTACGCTCCGTGAAGTGGACTGGATAAAGCTGTTTGTATTTCACTGGGAGAAATAACTCAAAAGTTACAGTCGATATGTTTTTCCTCTATAAAAGACAGTTATTATCATAAAGAAATAAAGATGAATAAAAAAAAAGGTTCTGCAATTGAAGTACGCTCCGTGAAGTGGACTGGATAAAGCTGTTTGTATTTGTTGTATTATTTAACAGCTAGCTTCATATTTAATATTTTAAGGATATTCAGAGAATAAAGTAACACCATCAATTAATACGTAATTAAATGTTAGTTACTCTTTTGTATAGTACACGCGGGCGAAGCCGCAACGGGACAGCTAGTATTTTCATAAATCTATAGCTCTTATGATAACATGCATACGAAGACATCGTAGTTTACGTAGGACACACAAACCGAGCTCAGTATTTCATTTATAAAAGCTACTACCACGAACATGCTTCAAGCCCATTATGTTACAGCCTACTGTAATAGCAGAAAAAGCTACGATCATGCATGCACGTGTTGAGGATTTATAATAAATGAGCATTTGATTTTTTGACAATAACGCACTGTTCGAACCTGCTCATTAAAACCAGCAAATATTAATTTAATTACATCGGACGAATGTTTGCTGAGCTTATTATTTTAAAAAATTTCAGCCGAGTGCAACGTGTGCATAGAAATATTTGGTAGCTAGTCAGCTTTGATGATGAAAATATATATATATATATATATATATATATATATATAAAATATTAAAACACTAAATTTTAGTACAAAAATTGTTCATTGTATCTTTTATTTCACAAATATGACGATGTAATCAAAGCCAGCCGTGGAATATACAAGGTTATGTTGTCCATCGGTGTAGCAAAAATTAGCGACGTTTATGAACTTAATATTTTTATCATGTGAGTTCTTCTGCTGTATATCAAGTGAAAGCAAATATCATCTTCATAGTAAGATATTTGCTGAAACTTCGTTTAAGTAAATAGTCTTCTTATCTGCTTAGTGTAATACTTAATTTAAACAAATCAATTGTTAGTGATTATTTCTTTATTTTTTACAGTCAGCAAACTACTACATAAAAACACACACACATATATAGTATGTATATATACAAATACATGCACATACATATATATGTTACAACTGGATGAAAGATGTAGATAAACAAAAAAAATTAGGCTACTTTATCAAGTACAGCTTGGATTATGCAAGTAGTGCTGGAATAAGAAGTGCTCAAAGAATGAAAATTACTTCATTAAGCCATAATTATTTATCAAGCAAAGCCTATAAGACTATAAATCCCGCCGCTATACAGCAAGCGCTAGATGCCTTGTTTAAAATACGGAAATAGGCTGGCGATAAGAGGTAGACTGGCTCGTGCGTCAACAACCATGCCGCTTCTATGCGCGTGGCGCGAAAACGGCGCGCAATGTTTTTGCCCTATTATTTTATTTACAAAACGTGCATAGTAACCTACTGTAGCTATCCCATAGGGCGATCAGCGCTTCTCAGAACAATACATATCGTTTTAATTGACAACAGAGCCACAGTTAACGTCAAGCAAAACTGGCAGATATTGTTACATAAGTAAGCCGCGAGAAAATGCCCCAATACAAGAAATTATTAAAAGCTATTATGATTGTGAATTGTATGGAATAAGATACCTACAAAGCTAGCTGATATTTAAATATAATTGATATAACTCCGCACCAAGGCAATGGGCGTTTACAAAAACTCACGAGTTGGAGTAGGGCAGGTTTCGTCAGTCACGTGACCATGGGGGTTTGGATGAACACCATAATGCTGTTCAGGGTTTTAAGATGGTGGAATTCCAAATGAAGGGTAAACATACAGTATAGATGTTAAATTTTTCACGTGATATTGTATTTATAATATATATATATATATTTTATTTTTTTAAATTCTGAATACGGTGTATTCATTTTCCCATCGCTGCGGTTTTGACTACTGTTTACATTTTTTGTGCCATATGGTGACTCATTCTGCTATTAGCTGCTTGGAGGAGTTAGAGAAGAGATGATCGAGAAGCTGTTCTCGTGAAGGGTAAACTTTACCCTTATCCTATAGTTACTGTTTACACAATCCAAGCTGAAATTTGGTTCTACTCCACCCTACATTTATAAGTATTTATAAAAGTCTATTTAGTGTTTTGTACCAAGCATTTGAACTAAAGGTATATACATTGCTACGATAGAAAACTAGCAGAAACAATCCAATAAATGTGTCACTATTTCAAAACTTCTGAAACGAGTTTCGGTTCGATTTTTTAACTAAGCTGTTATAAAAATATATGTTTGGTAGCTAATAACTTATTCGTGAGAATTTTTCGTCTCGTAAACTTGTAATTAAAATCCCGTTATTGAAATATATACAGTAATGCACAGAAAATCCGCAGAAGAGGTTTAACACAACTCTACGAAGGGCTTCATATAGGCAAACATGCACGCAAAAAAAGTGTTTTTATTATTTTTGATTAACAATGTTTATAGTAAATTTTCGTCGAGTATTTTCCCCTGAAAAGTAGCCCGAGGAAGATCACAGTGTCAGTCCGTATGTTCATAAACTATGATATTAAAAACAATGCTAAAACGGAAACCGTGTTGCAATACACACACACACACACATATATATATATATATATATATATATTAGATCTGCATTTGGTATTTTGTGTGAATTTTCAACGCAATTACTGATACGTGTTTATCACAAAACATGAATTTTTAATATACCCCAAAATAATTGATCGTTTTTAAATTTAACAAATAATATTCGCTGAGTTTTTAATTTAATATATTGTTCCGAGCATCCTCGCGCATTTAATATTGACAGACACACATGTAAATACGACGCGGAACTGACAAATGTGTTTAATAAATATCGTAGTGACTTAAAAATTAAAATATTTTTACGATGTTTATGTACGATTGGATACTATAGTTCTACTTAACATATTCAATTTTGTAGAGAAAACCAGGCCACGTGACAATTTCATTAACAAAATTTATAGTTGAAACACATCTTGAAATTGTTTAGGATAGGGGCAGTGTTGACACATTATACGGGTAGAGAAAATAATGGTAGTCTAGGGATTGCAAAAAGTCCCGCATTCTTCATTTAATCTCGATACATTACAAACAAAACTATATTCCCTGACATCGTCGGGTATCAGTGAATGTAGCTCATGTACCAGAACTAAAAATATATTTTACGCGGCAGCAGAATTTTGATATAATGTGCAGCACTACTGGAAAAAATAAGCCATACAGACAGCTCTCCATGCATTTTTCTCGCAAGTTTGATTCGTGAGTGTGTCATTTGGTTTACACAACTCTCCTGCCAATTGTATCTCCAGTCATAGGTTCACTTCAGACTGAATTTTCATAAGTGGTTAATGTATTACATAAGTACACATCATGTACAGTCGTCTTATTAATTCCTAATTTATAAATTGAGTTCCTAAATTACTGAAGAATTCCAAGTACTGTTTGGGAATGCTTACCTACAAAATCTTAAATAAGGGTAATGTTATAAATCACAACCGCGCGACAGGCGAGGCACGAAGTTCGTGGCGCGAATAAAATAATTTGTCAGCCAATCGGCGTGCAGGAGGGCGCGCTAACATCACAGCAACCTAGACGCTGATTGGCTGAAAAGATTTTTTATTCGCGTCGTGAACTTCGCTTCGCGTTTGACGTGCCGTCGTAAATCCAGAGTAAGTAGGTCAAGAAAAAGTGTTGTTTATGGTTCGGAGATAAATTCTCTCAGGCTCACATTTATAAGCGGTGTGAGTTGTTACAAGCAAGAGTACTTATGGCCCGTAATGTGCTTCACTATAAGCTCCCATTACGTAGGCCTATCACAGGTATGTAAACCAACACAACCATGTTATGTACTAGGTATTAGTACGAATTTATTAACGTAGATAAGAATGTAGTTGTTTCTTATCACTGCAGTTGAGTGTAACGCCGTCGCCGACTTACACATATGCGCGTACACACACGCGGACGCGCATATGTAATCCAAACATGGATTTAAAAAAACTAGCATTAGTATGTTTATATTGTAGTAACTAAGCGCTACAGTATAGAGAAAACACATGACATATCATTTACAATCCTAATTGCAAACTTACAAATTTTAAAAGCTATCCTTATCAATGGCCGCGTGAAAGTCAATAGGCAGCAGGATTATTTAGTTGCAGTTATGTAAATATCCCGCGACACTACAAAAATCGTCAACTTGTACACTGCAAACTTAAAATGTCCTGTTTACTACTTAATTATGGGGAGGATTTCAGTTAATCCGAACATCTGGTGATTCAAACAGGCCTAAGTGCCAGTTAGTTGAAATTAGCAGGTGAAAAAAAAAGTGTATGTGTGTGTGTGTTCAAATTTGAAGAGAAATCGTCAGCTGTCCGTCAGTGCTAGCCTTTTTCTCGTAAATAAGTTACAACTTTAAGGGCTTAAAAGCATTTCTTGTGCTATCAGTGTCACCCAGAAGCACTATAGGTTGTTCGGGATAAAGTGTGAGTACTAAAGATTTAACCTTTGAAAAAAATCACTAGCTGTTACTGCATATAATTCAACATCAACAATAGTTACTGCACAGCTTGTGTGGTTGGCAGCGAATCGCAGGACGTAGTTCCGTATATTTTCCTGTTCAAATACAACAATACTGAAATAAAATCAACTAAAATTTTACATATTTGTGATTTACACAATTAATGAAGTTTTTTTTATCAAACTGTGAAGGTTCATATCTACTGCACAATTTATCTTACACGCGTAAACATTAAGTGACGTGTCCAAATATGTTAGACATTTCCCGTCGTTAGCCATTACGCGCGGAAAGATATGAGTTGGCTACAAATATAATAGGGCTTTTTGAGTTTTCACTTTATCTCAAACCACCTATTGCAGGATTTCGCTACCAAGTTGTGGGTTAGGAACTTAGTCTCTTATATACATTGAATTTTCAAGTATTATTTCTTAAAATCATAACGTCATATTGTTGAAACCTAAAAATTAAAGTACAGAATTTTTTTACTTTGTAACGTAATATTTTAAAACAAAACAAAAAAAAGTGAATTTTAGTTACCTACCGAAATTTTTTGAAGTCGTTAAATATCCTAAATTATAGAATTTTTTTAAAATAATAGGCTTCATATTACGAAACCATTTTTTACACATCTATGTTACGGTTTTACAATACAAGCTCCCTTTTAGGATTTAAAAAATAATACTAGCAAGAACAGCATTATTAGGAGACCGTATACTGAAGGTTTCTTAATAGATAGGCTGCGTTTGTGTGTGGGACAGGAAATCAATGAAGGAAACAGGAAATCGATGTACTTAGCCGTCGGACGGTGTTGTGGCGTGTCACGCGAATACTTTTTCACCCCAAACCATGAAGTTATTCTTATTGTTGTTGTCTATGAAAAGAACACCCACTTAAAACTACGTATGCCACTTTTTGAAGATTCAGTATGCTTGTTAGTAACATAATTTTTGGGCCTCTGAAAATGGCTAAAAACTGCTTTTTTTAGACTGCTGCAACTCTGAAAATATGACCTGAATCCGTAAGTTGCAAAATGACGTTCAAACAAGATTGCAAAACATATTTTTGATACATATTCTCGTTTAGGTTTTTAAAAAATAATTGTCTTTAAAACAGTATCGACGGGAGAGTATGGTCTTAAATTATATCCTGTAAGGTTTAGTCGCCTTTTATGATATCATTTTTGGCAAGAACGATTCACTGCATTGTTATAAAAATGGAAATTTCGAAAATATGTCAAGGAAGGCATGTGTGTAGGTTTGATATATACTGCGTTCCACTTAATTTAATTTTAACATATTGTGTGACATCCAACGCATTTTGATTATGTTGTAGTCTTGTGTACTGTACTAGTGGTTTGATAGCGGTAGTGCTTTTTTTAGTTTTGTATATCGATAGTTCTGTAAGGTAAAAATTTGTGTATTGAAGCACACTGGCGTATTTTAACCCTTCAAAATAGTAATGAAAATTACATTTGAAAATAATTTTTTCTCTAACTTTTTATTTATTTGTTTATTTGTAGTGATGCCAGCGATATTTATTTTGTAAGGTGTTTCTCAGTGTTGGCATTTTATCCCGAAGGAGTTGATAATATAAATGAGTGAGGGCCCTACTATTGAGGATATTGGGCACAGGACAAAAACCACCCATGCAGTTGTTAGGTAACCGGCAGGTTGGATGGCATCGTTGGACGTCACAAGGGACGAATCACGGAGGATTTTATTTTTTTCTTCCAGTTTCTGGCAGTTTTGTTATAGCCGTCGTGTGTCCTTGTCGAGGCGAGCGCGGTCCGCACGATTCTGTGATTTCGCATAAAATTTTTACTGGCCGCGCTTCGGTTGACCCCCTTGCCCGCCCACGGCTCGCCCGCAATCTCGATGCAAGCTCACGCAGCACTCCCTCCGCGAAACAAATGCCGGGTTATCGGCTATGCAAATCCCCTGGCCTTCCGCGGAAGTCTATGACAAGGCCGGGAGCGACCCGCGTCTCGGGGAAATATTCCGCGCGTTGGCGGAATACGAGAGTATGCGCCCGCCCATGTGAATCTATTTCCGCCCACACGCACGCACGGCCTGTATCTACACTGCGACAACTGTACCGAACTCGATACTTGAGTTTGTTTGCAGTGGAACATATGTTAACTTTCCTACAATGTGTACGTATATGTAGCGGGGGAATAATGTTTATAACATTAGTTTACTCTGAGTGATATTTTTTTTATATTTGTGGCAATATTTCCATGCTTAAGATTGCATAATATATAATTCAGCGTTAAAAGCATCAGTTCAGAACTGTACAGCAATCCTAGACAATAGTTTTGGCCATCTTTCCGAGCAAAATTTTTCCTTGAATAACGTATATGTGAAGAACAATCTCTGACGCCGAAATCTTGTACATTTCATTGCGGGTCAAGAGATCGCTTTTAGAAAATGTATCATTCTGGGTGAATGTTCGCTCATAAAGTTGTCAAATATAATTATCAAGGATTGCTGTTATGCAGTTTTTCTATATCAACTTAAAAAAAAAATGTAGATCTAAATTGAAGAATCCAGCGCTTATTTAGCTACGACTTTCGAGAGAATTATTTTTTTAAATTCATACCAGAGTCGATATCGTAAAATTGCTTCGTAACTTTGTTGCAAATTGGTATTACTATGCAATATAATTTTTCGAGACAAACCGTATGATTAGTATAACTAATTTATCAATTAAAAGGAAATTTTGTTAATTAACTAATTAGCAACTATTTTGCAGTCTTCTGACTCGACAAAATTAGAGTATGCAGTTTAAATCAGTCATAACAAAGTTACGGAGCGATTTTACGATATCGACTCGTGTTTTAAAAAACAGTTATCGTCAAACATGAAGAAACTCGGGGCCCATGCCCGCAAGTGGTATGTGTTTGAAGCATATAATATGGATGATTTAATGTTTGTATGCGACGGATTACGTAAAACATTTCACTGAAAACGGAATCTTGATATAACTAACATGTGGCGAAATTACATTTAACAGATGTGGTACGAAAAATACAAGTGGACCTGGAAATCACGGTTCCAGGTTCTCTGAGGAGACTTCTTGCGAGCAGCGTAGTGTATTAAATGTTTTTAAAAGTATCGTGGGAACTGTTAAAGTCCTACTTATACTTTGGACCGTTTATATATCATTCCGACACTTCTTGTTACAAGTATAGCTTTGTAAGTAATGTACACTGTTTACAGATTTTACCGTAGTCTATTCATAAAGTTATGTCTGAAGCTACAATTTTATTTATGATTAACCTCAACAAAACGGTTTTAATATAACCTAAATAGAAGACATGCTTTGTTTTACAAAACTACCGTTAATTTTCGCAGTTTTGAGGATTACTTTCTTACGTATTTCATATGTTTGATAAAACGTAAGTGGACGATTTTGTTTCCAAACTGAACCAAAAATGCTTACTCCTAGTCCTAAGTATGTGTCGAGCTGTCAACATTTAATGAGGAAATGGGAAACAGCGTTCATATATCTTTTATGTTAAGAGGAGTCGTAAGAGACGAGAAACGTATCACCTACACGGGGCGGACTAAAATGGTGTACAATTTTTTTTTCAATAAATCCCGTTGTAGTATACTATTTTTGTGTACTGCGAGCTCAGTGTATTAGTCTAGGAAAAACATGTTATAGCCATTTGAAGGGGCCCGAAAATTATAGTGCTAATAAGTGTGCTGAGCTGTTAAACGCGTATGAGCATTGATTGGAGTTTGTGTTCTCTTCATGAGTGCATATTTTTATGCTAATGTAAGGTTCTTTCTTGTGAAACAATATTGCACTGCAAATTCAATTACGGCTACGGAAAGTGCATGCCAGAGAGAATTTGGTGTTCGCAGACCCCACTGAAAGTAACACAGTACTGACCGGTATGCAGATTGGAAACAATCGACTCTCTTTTTATAGAAATAGTCAAAAGTCGTCCATCTTGTCTACCCGCGAAGTTGCTGGGGATGTCCGTGCACGACTTAAGAGGTAATTTCGTAAAACATTAAGGGGTTTGTCGCAGAAAACTGGACTCATAATGTCAGAGATCTACAAAAAGTACTCCCCTGAAGTCGTATAATGTTATAGCTGTCCGTGGGTTGCAGGAAACAGATGACGATGTGCCGTTGAATATTGCCAACTGCTAAGTGATGTGCATACTCTTATGAATATGAAGAGCCTCACCTAAGGACGAGCTTACAACGATGACAGTGCAATTAGGTCAGTAGTTGCACAAGACAAGGGCCTCAGCGATTCTCCACAGCTGCAGTGATGTACAACAATATAGCGCAATGTATTGGTAGACTCGGGCTGTCTTCTACAAGCCTTTCAGTCGTCACCAGCTCGCCAGGATGGTCCTGGGTCGAGACCCTCGACGTGCAGCCATCCGTCGATAGCCGAATATTTTCATCATCAACCTCCGGCATCATGCTGACGGTGAGGTTTAAGGTGTTCGAAAGGTCACCCATCAGAAAGTAGAACATTAACTTAATTAAGTAAAGTAAAGTAAAGTTTGATTTAAAAAAAAAATATTACTTATGTAAAATACATATACATGCGTCGATTTCGGTAGCTTGTGTGTCAGTATCGTGTTATTTAAATAGGAAAATACATGGAATTATATTACGTTATTATTGCGAAATGACGCTTTTATTGAAGACGTGAATGTAATAGGCCTACTTATGCCTTAATGTAACAAAATATTAATAACTTCTATTAAACTGGAGGTTACAACATATTGATTTTTCGTGAATGTTATGTTGAGGAAATAAAACCAACCAAACATGTTGCACTGTGACGTCGTACATACAAAAACAATAGACCCCTACATGCTTAACGGGGCATAGAGATGAATTTGGAATCGGATTCGCCACAATACTTTTGTTAGTAGTTGTTTGTTCTGTATTACAAATAGTTACACAAAACCTCACAAACCACTTTCACCGCCACATTCAGTCTAATATATATCCTGCTTAAGTTAACCTCCTAGCGTAAATAAACAAGGAAAAATAGGCTTTCGTTTATTTAATTTATATTGAAACAGGCTGTTGCTGGTTGGTTATTTAGTTATTTAAGAGATATAATAAAGGGCCGAGAAAGTAATAATCGCGAGAAACCTACATTATGAGTATGGCATCGTAGGTAACTGTATTAACGTTTAGTCTGACAGAGATTAAGCAACTGCCACCGATTATCCACTTCACGGAAAGATGAGTAACTCAATGTTTTTTTTTTTTTCGTTCTAGTTTCATAATACTCCAAGTTGTCACTCGAAGAACTAACGAAAAAAACGATGCGACGATAGCGCTCTACACGGTGTCTACATAAACTAATGAAAAAATATTAGGGTTGGGGAGAAAACTTTATTTTTAATAATATATGCTTATATAATACTTTATAAGAATTAAAAATACATTTCTTACCGACTTGTGTTACACATTACTGAAGATTTAGATTGATTCTGTTGTGACTCTTATTTCATAAGAGGGATGGACTGTACTTTTAGTTTATAGTCTTTGACCTATGTGATAAATCTCCTTCCGGCACAAATCACAAAACTAAAATTTGCGTATAACACGACGAAGCAAATGTTTAGTTGTGCACGGACACAATAAACAAACATGCCTAGCACATCACCTCATGGAGGTACTGTGGCACTGCACGTGTCGGACGTTACGTGATGTACAAAAATGTCATGGATATGTTCGGATGTAGGCCTAATGATGAACCAGGTATTTATTTCATCGTCCCTCAATGAGGTGAAACACTATCAAAATGTCCTCAGTTTTGCACATTAATGTATTCATTGGTGATTGCGAAATAAATAAGTACTTACACTTATTCGCAGTGGTTAACAATATTACGTCATGTTAAAAACAATTTCGTGCTTCAAAAAAGGTTTACACGATAAAATTTACTAAAATATGATTTAGTATCTCCAGATGTTGTGGCACTATAAGTAGGGTTTTAACGTTGTTTGTATATATTTTACATAGTTGTTAATTATTTCAACTTTTACTATGAAAAATAATTAAAAGGTCCATGTTTTCCAAGCCTTATAAGGCTGAATATTAATTGCTAGAGACATGAGGGGCGAATACGAAAATCGTTACTGTCTTTGGTTTTTTTCCCCAAGGACATTGTGACGTTTTGTCTCTCGTGCGTTTCGAAAACGAGGGGAAACAGGAGGGGAAGGGATGTTTAGGAGCGGAAGGGGACGAGAGGCGATAACAAGAATGTCGCAACACACGAACACACACGAGCGTTTGCGGTAGCCATTCATCGACCCGACGGCAACAACTTCCGTGACCGAAGTTCCACCATTTCCCCTCCACTAAAACCAACCCCGCTATGGAACCGTCCTTCCTCGCGCGCTACTAGCGTAAGGCACGTGACATGTAACCCCCACCACTTGTGCTTTCGCTGGACTTTCACTGTGAACCGCTTTCCATGACCGGTGATTGCCATCAGTGCGTGGCTAGCTGCCACTTCCCTTATCGTGGTTTTCCTACCCAGGGGAGAAAAAAAACACGCAGCCGAACTCTGCCCAGTAGCGGGCGATAACATTTCCGTATGTTCCCCTCCACCTACAACACTACAAAATTATATATAGTATATATTTTTCTTTTGCTGTAGAATACTGAGGATTACACGTGTAGTTGTACAACACAAGTGCAGTACAGCGTTTGAAAAAGAAAACACATGTCAGCCTGCCGTGGAAGCTAGTAGGCTACAGAATTTATTTCACGTATGCCAGTTTATAAGTTTATAAATATATATAATATACCTCCTTCCCTCGTATTCCGATTAGTTGTGTGTTATGCATACATATATATATATATATTATTCCAGTTCTTAAGTGACGTGCTACCAATACAGAATAACAACACCTGAATCTCTTTCTGTGGATACTCCAGTAACTCCAACCTTGTTTTGTCGGTCCCACGAGATAGGTGATTTATACAACTGAAGCGCACACCACCGCGTCTCAAAGAAACGGCGATCCCCGAACCCCATCCTTGGTGAAAAGAACGATGAGTCTAAAATGTAAACTTACTCGAAATTCGCGACCGACCACGCCAGCGTTCGCGACAGTCCTGGGTACTTCAACACCCTAGAGACGACAACGAAGAAAATAAATCTTAGTTAAACACGCTGACTCCCGCGAGACCCCGGGGCCCGTCCACACCTGGTAACAGCCTCAAGAGTCCTTAATTCGCGGACTCGCGGTAATGTCCTCGATGACCCCGTGTACGATCACTCCTCGTGACGGCCACAGCAAAAGTTCCCCCCTCCCCGCAAAACAATTTTAAATATTTTAAAATTTTGTTCCTCGTGTGGTTAAAATATGTGTGATTTTTTTTTCAGTGCATAGTTGATTCAGCTAGAAATACCTACTTATTGTGATTTTCGGATCAATAAAATACTTATATTTATGTCTGAATATTATTTTTCAGAAATGTTCGAAATTCAACTCCTAAGGGAATAAAAACACGTAAAATATGTTTTAGAGTAACCCCCGATGTATGTTTAATCCATTGAGTAGACATTTTGAGGTTTGATTCAGACATGCCTACATTTTTTTTAATTATATAGATGTATAATGTACATCTTTCTATGTCTACTTGCTTTGCATGTTATTTATACGGGCAAATCAGTGGGCCCACTCACGCACGTACACACATTCACGCACCAACACACACACAAACACTCACATTTACAAACATATATAGGTCTTGTGCAAAGTGAAACCCGAAATGTATGTGGCACATGTGTTAGAAAAATATTATAAGTAGGTTTAAATAAATTAAGGTTCTCCAAAAAATATTATATGATACTGTAGGTTGTTCACGATGAAGTGAGCCGTCTTAAACACTATCTTGTCTAGAATAATAATTGAGAATTATTATTTATTGTGATTTGAAATGTTAAATTTTGAGTATACTTTAATCTATTTATCTAGGTAGTTTATTGGGTAGCTTTATTCACACTAAAAGAGGCCGGACATTCAAAATAATCTGAAAAGAACAAAGTAGCAATAGTTTAAAAATAGCTCACTTTATCCCTTACAACCCATAAGAGATCCAACCAATGAGCAATCTTTCAATCATACCTTTTGCTATAACGAAAATAACAGGTTTAATAGATAGTGCATACGAGGCTTTCCTAACGTCGAAGAATCTACGAAGCAATGTTTGTCGCAATATTGGAATAATTTATTATTTAACATAAATTTTTATGTAACATTGCTACGATATGGAGTGTATAATTATCAGTTAAAATAATAGTAAAATCTATTATTTAATTTAACTTCTGGGACAGACAGAAGTAATTTATTTATTAATGTCGTTTCGACATGCCTTCAATGTAAGTTATTTAAATAATTCCGTTTGTGGTAACTCTAAACCGTCAATCAAATAATATTCTACTATATATCGTAAACATGCGAACAAAATAAAGCCACTATTTAACTAATCCAAGATGGCGACGGGTGTTCCACTCTAACTGATTGATATCAAGTAGAATTATTTCTAAATCATTCGGTTCCACGGCAATATTTTGTCAGGAGTTCACACAACGCTATGAGTAAAGAAGATGAAATAGGAAACCGCGTTATTTAGGGAGAGTGGAAAATCACGCGTGGAAACCAACCCTTCCCCTATTTCCATTCTCCAGATCGCAACTGGGATGGGGATCGAATCTGTGACCTCGGGCAGGCGAGTGGGTGATACTGACGGCCAGGACGAACACGCCACGTGTGCGTGTGCATGTCCTCGCTCGACTGCCGTGCGCAACGAGTATACAGGTTGACGCTAAAATAACGGACGTGGGTTATACTTGGATGTGATATTTGAATGGATTTTGCAACGGGGTTGTTTAACAAAGTTTTGTTGGTTAAAAATTATGTTGTACTTGTTCCCCTAACGTGGCACCTGTTGTCGTCGAAGAGAGCCTACTATCTTCGTTTGTGTTACGTTAATTTGTTGTCTTGGCTACAGCCATTTCTGTCGCTGTGCTCATTTTTGTCCCTGTTGATTTGTCCATTATTATCGCTATGTTCATGCACCTTGTTTGGTCCTTGTCTGATTTCCCCCTCCCCTTTTTTTCATTAACCGACTGTATCCCTTTTTTGGACTACAGCCATTTCTGGTTACCTTGGTATGTTTCTTGTTGTTTTTGGTTAATTTTCTCGCGATTAGTCCTTTAATGTTATCGTGTATTTTCTTCGCTTCGCTAGCAATGGCGTACATCCAGCAAAATACATTGTAATTGTATTTGGGATATCTTACATAACTGTGGGATGATTCATGAGCTCTAGAACCAGACAGGGGCGGATCTAGGGGGTCAGACTGCCCCTGGCGCCGGGGTAGAGGGGACGCTGGTGGTGCCGAAAATTTGTATGTGGGAATGAAATGTAAATGAGCGCTAAAAATATATATATTATCTAGAATACAGTTATTTACGCGAGCGCTAAACAACTTATGCAAGATACATTTATTGCTGTTGGGTTGATTGGACTGATGGAAGAAGGGGATGGGAAAGGAGGGGGGAGCAAATCGTAATTCTTGCCCCGGGCGAAGGAAAGCCTCGATTCGTCCCAGGAACCAGACAAACTTGTCTACTTATTTGCAAACGAGTGATGCAAACCGATCATGGTGAAACAGAAGACATTCGCCTCGCGTTCGGAAGAAACCGGGTTCGATTTTCTGCTCTTGCCAAGCTGATGCCCTTCATGGACGACATGTGGAATTTCGGCTACCCAGTAGAGTTAGTTCGGTGGATTTACATGGTCCCATAAATGAAACCATACTTCACACGTGAACCATGTGATGGGCAATATGCCTAGTGATATGGTTAGGCAGACAACCCGGTCCGCATGAATAGTCCAATGTTTAATACATATTTAACACTAGATACAATGCAACAGCAGAATTTCCCATTCCAACTGTCATAAACAAGGATACACGTTATAACACACGGTGTGATTTAGAGGCGTGTGACGCTATCATGAGGGTCTGTCTGTTCCATATCGACGTCAGGGTCACTTCGCTACCAGAATGCACCAGGACGTACACATATGACGATGTTCCGATAGCCGTATTTTGGCAGATGATGGCTGAGAAGACAGAATCATCGCCTTAGCTGGGAACAAGGGAAGAGAAAGCCTCAGAAATCAAAACCACACCAGCTATTTATGAAGAAATAATAAAGAAATAAACGTAATTCCTATTTATTTTGAAATACACAACAATCTTACACTCGCTTATTTCGGTTGCAATTGACAGAATTCTACAGTGGAATCCTGAGGCAATAAACTTGGGTTTCGAGTCTGCCGCTGCATCAGAGTTTAAAATGACTTTCCCTTCGTTTATGCCAGTAGTTGCTTCTTCTACATGGAATGGTGCAAGTGGTGGAAGACACAAAATATGTTTAATTAAGGAATATTTGAGATAACGATAGTTAGAGAGACTCGGCATCCTGAAGCGTGGAGCTGTGATGGCTTTCCTAAAACCTGAAGATATATGTAATGGATGGCTCGTGACCCGCAAAGATCAAGCCCAAATGTGTTACTGCAAGTTCTCTTAGGTAATTTTTATACCACTTGCTCCAAAATGAAACGTACCTGTGCAGCTATGGACCTGTTATAAGCGAAGACACCGAACTTGTAATGCAGTAGAGGGTTGGAACAGTGCGAATAATAGCGTGTATTTTTAGGCCGCGCCTGAGGATACAAGACACGCTTTCTTGTCTTAGGAACACCAACATCACAAACATGACGCTAAAGTGTAATTTATAAGGAAAGAAAATAGCAAGGTTGTATGCTTGCGAAAGGTTCAGAGAAGTCTTGAGAAGTATGAAAAAACTGACAATAAATCCTGCGTACAAAATTTATACTAAAAATGATTTAACTACGACTATGCGTCTTCACGTTGTTAAAACAGGTAAGCATAAATGCTAAAATACACAAAAGTTAAAAAATATAAATATATTATGTGTATAATAACCGACCAGATAAAATAAACCACTGATTTTAAACGCGTCAAAGTTAAGTCTGACTTTAAAATCAAAGTAGGTATCGTGACTACTTCATGTCTCATGCATGGAACCAGTAGTGGAAATAAATTTTTATGAACCCTCCATTTTTTTTTTCAGGTTTAGAGAATGATATGTTTATTATTTGTTGGCAGGAACTGTTGCCGGTTGGATTGTCACTTAAGTGGTGTTCATATGTAGTCTCGAATGTTCGCTGCTCGGAAACACAGAATAAATAAATAGTAATTACTACTACCGGTATGTGCCGAACTGTCCGGACACCGACACACACAAACTCAGAAACACGGACAGGAAAGTGATCTTACAAGCCTGTACTTCTCTCTATTATCTGGAAAGTAGGCAAAAAATATACTCTGGCGCAAAGTTTTTTGTTACTAACTATATTAAGGGCGGAATTCATAGTGGTGAAATACATCTATACATGAAATAAGTACTATAGGTGATCCGGGATAAAGTAAGTACAAAAACAAGCCCTCCTAAAGTTATATTTTCAGCCAATTCGTATCTTTCCGTGCGTAACTGCTAAAAACGAAAAATGTCTAACCTCTCTGGACACGCCACTTGATGTTTGCGCGTATAAGATAAATTGTGCAGTCAGTATGAATAAATACAGTTTGATATAAAACAGTTTATTAATTATATAAGATACAATTATGTCGATTTCGGTTGATTTTGTTTCAGTATTGTTGTATTTAAATAAGAATAAACACGGAACCATATTGCGTAGGTTCGCTGCCAACCATACAAGCAGTAAGGCAAATATAAATATATATATATATATATATATATATATATATATATATATATATATATATATATATATATATATAAAAGGAAGTGACCCACTCACTGACTGACTCATTCATTCATTCATCATCAACGCCCAGCCCAAACCACTGGACCTAGAAACGTGAAATTTTAAGGGAAGTTTCCCCTTGTGGCGTAGGCGCGCACTAAGAAAGGAAATTTTGAAATTCGGCTATTAAGGTGGCGAAACGGGGTGAAATGTATTTTTTGCAAATCTTTGATATTTCTCGAACCCGACGGGCTATCGTCGTCTTATTCACTTCGTTAGGTCGCAAATACAAATGTCTAGAAACAAATTTTAGAATTTTTCGAAATTTTTATATTAAGGAGGTGAAAAGCCGTTTAATTCGTTTACAGTAAATCCTCTCTTCCTCTTAAACCACCTGAGATATCGAAGTGATTTTTTCTTTAAAATGAAGCTTACGCAAATACCTAAAAGTAATTTCAGGATTTTTCAAAACTCGTTTTTGAAAGCCGGTAAAAAAATAAAACAGTTTTTTGATTAATCAGTCGTATCACCTAAACCGTTAGATATATCGAGGTGGCTTTTGTCTTATAATGAAACATAAGTAAATACCTAAAAAGTAATTTAACGATTTTTGGAAATTCGTCCTTGAAAGCCTATAAAAAAATAAAACTAGTAGTTTACATTGTAAGTAACGGTTAGTGACATTTTTCAAACGTGAAATTTTAGTACTCACTTCATCCCCGACGACCTATACTTATATTCATGCTTAAATATGGTTTTCAATTCATAGTGCCAGAAATAAGTTTTGCTTATTGTAACAGCTTCGAACAATTCTTAATGAAGTATTGCTTCAAATAATTGCTATTTAGTAGGCATTCAAAGTCACAAACATGCATTACTTATTCACATACATAAATAGTACCTACTTCATTAAGTCTACTCCCTTGGTGACTTAAAAACTGATTTTGTGTATAATGAATAGTTTGTGTATGGGATTTATTCCTTCACATTGATGATTTTCCATATATTTAATGAAAATTTTAAGGTTAAACCTACGTGAAATAAAACGAAAAAATAGTCAACAAATATAACTACGAAAACCTAACCTCATTTTTCAGTTGTTTTTTTTTTTTTTACTATTATTTCAAATACTACTTTCATTGTTATTTGGTGCCAGAAAGTATCTTTCATAAGAATTATTTAACTGGGACTAGTGTTTTATTTGTAAATTCCACTTATGAAAGCACTCAACGTCACGTTACGTTTACATTTTATACTGGAAAAGTCGCGGATTGAAAATTTTTTTTACTCCACCTATAGTAAAGCATGTAAGTACAATATTTTCGAAAATCTTTCGTTACTAAGCTAGCATATTATTGAAGAAATTGTGGTTTACAAAAGCTACAGCGAAGAATATGCTTCAAGCTCATTGTTATAACCTTAAACGGCAGCATGAGATGCGGTCAAGCACTTGTTCAGGTTGCATACTGTAAGAGCATTAATTTGAATCGGTAAGATCCCAAGATATACATATATCTGTTGAGTAGAAAAAGGGATGTATAGCAACAATACCAGTTGATTTGACATATCTTTGTAACGCAGATGTATGAATAAAGGGATATATTCTACTATTCCAGGAATATATACTGTTTTCTCCACAGTGTAGTGGCATTAGTGGTCATATGTCATTCGGTTTTCGTTCGTGGTGTCACAATGACTTATAAACTACTGTGTTGCTCTGTTCTATGAAGAGGTTATGTCTGAATGACCAATCAGTATGGTGTTGAACTTGTGCTTTGTAATAATGTGTACAAAATAGTAACATAATATTAAGGTTCTGCTATTCTGTGTTATTCAATATGAATGATGTCTGAATCTGAGAGTGATAGTCCTCCGAGACGTAAAGAAGGTAAAGTTAACAAAGCTGAGCATGTAAAGGAAAGAGAAAAGCTAGCAAGAAGACAAGGAGAGGAGTTCGTAACATCCAAAGGTTTTCTTGTGCCAGCAAAATCAACAGAGCCAAACTGTGAGTGTAAGAACAGATGTATGGACATATTTACTGTTTGAACAAAAAATACTTTTACTAAACAGTTATATAACAGTACGGCTAAAAATGAGTAGGACACTTTCCTAATAAGTTTAATAGAAAGACACGATGTGGCCAGACATACATATGTCATCATATGAAACTTCACGAGCATGATTCATAATTTACATATTTTGCTTTGAAGAATGAATAGCGCATCCAAGTATACCGTAAGACCTTAATTAGCCTTCATGTATTTTTCACACAAAACAGTGATTAGGTTAGCGAGTCTTTTAGTGAAAAGTAAGCCTCCTGTTGATATGAGAGGAAAACACAATAATAGAGGCAATATTCTTCCAGCTACTATCAATGCTAAAATACATGGCCATATTGATGCATTTCCAAAACATGTCTCACATTACACATCGAAACCAGTAACATACTTGAATGAAGAACTTACAGTAACAAAAATGCACACCTTGTTAACTGAAATTATCCTGTCTTAAAAAACATACTTAAATGTGAGTACTATCTCAATTATTTTCATATAAACTTTGGCTATGGGTTTGGAAGGGCCCCAGGTTGTTGTTTGCTGCACATGTGAGGATTTAGTAATGAAAAGGATGTCAAACAGCCTTAATGCTGCAACAAAACGTGTAGCAGAAGGCGACTTAGTGGTGCACAAAATTAGGACAAACAAGTTCTATAAGAATTTAAAAGATGTTTAGAAAATGTGCAAAACTAAACTACAGGCAACAGGAATAGTTTTCGACTGCATGTAAAACCTTCAATTTTCATCACCATTTTTTTTGTACCATATATATATATACACACATATTTTATTTTAGACACAAAATGTCACTAAATTTGGCTCTTATGAAGTTTTTTTATCTCTCATAGTTTTCGCGTAATGTCTTGTAAAAGTCATATTTTACATGTTTCTGTTTTAAGGACTACACTAAAACCAACTGATATACCAAATTAAAAAAAAAAAACAGTGGATAAAGACATTGTAGGATACAAAGTCATGCTCATAAAAATAAATAATAAAAATTATTTGAATTTTTTAAAAACTTATTGAAATTTTTAAATTTTTATTTTCAGTTTAAGCATTTCTTTAAAATACAAATAATTTTTGTTCTTTATTTTTATGAGCATGACATTGTAGTCTGCAATTCAATATTCGTGACACTAGGCTATATTATTAAAATACTTTTTGTAAAACCGTTTCAAAACATACAATTATTTTATACGTAAGTATAATTGACACTTGGTCTGTTTATGCATAACACCTTCCATTTAATTTCATTGTTAGAGTGCAGTTATTTCTCATAAGCACTAATAGTAACACTGTTCAAAAAAGACTACTGGGACTTTACCATATATATATATATATATATATATATATATATATATATATATATATATATATATATATATATATATATATATATATATATAGACACACACACTAGCTGCCGCAACAAACGTTGTTTTGTCACATAAATAAATTAAAAATATTTACTAAACAATAGCAGGAGTATAAAAAATATACAAAAACCTATTCGCAGACCTACCGAACGTATATACAAAATTTCATTGAAATCTGTTAAGCCGTTTCGGAGGAGTATGGAAACAAACACTGTGACACGAGAATTTCATAGAGATAAAGATATTTAAGCATTTTTTTAAAATACAAATTATTTTTATTCTTTATTTTTATGAGCATGACATTTTAATATTCATGACACTAGGATATATTATTAAAATACTTTTTGTAAAACCGTTTCAAAGCATAAATTTATTTTATACGTAAGTTACAATTGATACTTGGTCTGTTTATGCATAACACCTTCCATTTAATTTGTTAGTGTGCAGTTATTTCTCACAAGCGCTAGTAGTAATGCGATTCCAAAGAGACTACTGGGACTTTACCTATATACATATATACTCTCTGTTCTTTGCTCTTTGGTTGTAAGTCTTAAATTTTCTCTGTTTGCTAACAGAATTAGTAAAGAAATATTTGGCAAGAAAGTAAACAGCCTATACATTTGTACAATTACTCTACCCTGTCGTAGAATATTCACAACATCGTTAATAATATTAATGAACTCAATCTTGCAGTTTTATTTTTGTTGAATGTAATTTAAAGGTATTTATAAAAAAAATGAATAGTAGTGTTTTTTTCAACAATGACATAGTAGAGTTCGTCTAAGAGACCGTGGCCAGCAGTAATGAGTACTACAAATTCGCTATAAACCATGGTCGTAGAACAGGTCTGGACACTCGCCTGGATATTTAACCCCCTTGTTGTTTGGCTGTAGTTCACTAAGTTACCGAGAATATTGTGTTTTATTGGCGCTGATGTTAGGGCGGTCGGAGTAAACTCCGCCCACTTCCTTTCCGCTAAGATAAACAATTTATCGAAACATATTTTTTATCAATTTATGAAATACTTTCTTCGTTCACAATTTTAAGAGAAGACTCCAGCAATCTTTATTTACTTTATAAATTTAACTATGGAAAAAAGTGGACAGAGTTTGAGTCCGACCGCCCTAACTGAAGCGCCAATAAACACAATATTCTCGGTAACTTGACGAACTATACAACCAAACAACAAGGGGGTCAAGCAAAATACATTGGTAGTCCAGACCTGTTCTTCTACGACCGTGCTATAAACCAATATCGGACAGCTTGAACGCTTTGGCGAAAATCCTGATTGTGATTATCTCGTCAAACTACCAAAAATCAGCACCATACATTTAATTGATTTCAGATTTACGCTGCCAACATAAAAATTCTGGAAAAAAAAATAGCAGCACGATAATTACGTAAAAATTAAATCAATGCAATAGTTATACAAAAATAATATCAAAATTTGTGTTAGTTTCACCTCATACCGATAGGTTATGTTTCACAAGCTCACTCAACGTCACGGTCTAAAAGGAAGACCGTGCTCTAGGTATTTGCACAGAGCTGTCCGGTATTAGTATCTAGGGCACGGTCGTAGAAGAACAGGTCTGGACACTCGCCTGTATATTTGACCCCCTTGTTGTTTGGCTGTAGTTCACTAAGTTACCGAGAATATTGTGTTTTATTGGCGCTGATGTTAGGGCGGTCGGAGTAAACTCCGCCCACTTCCTTTCCGCTAAGATAAACAATTTAACGAAACATATTTTTTATCAATTTATGAAATACTTTCTTCGTTCACAATTTTAAGAGAAGACTCCAGCAATCTTTATTTACTTTATAAATTTAACTATGGAAAAAAGTGGACGGAGTTTGAGTCCGACTGCCCGGGAAACAGCGCCAAAAAGTACGACATTCTCGGTAACTTGACGAACTACAGCCAAACAACAAGGTGGTCAAGCAAAATGCATTGTTAGATAGGCGAGTGTTCCGACCTGTTTTTCTACGACCGTGATCTAGGGTATTTGGTTCTAATTATTTCTTTGTCTATGGTGGATACTACGGATATTATAGTATAGATTTACATGCTCTTTCCCTTAGAGCATGGATAACTAGAGATAGCTTGGTGCCTTTGTTGTGAAATCTACATCTAGCGATAGGCAAAATATACAAAAACTGCTACAAAATAATTAATGTTGTGATATCCATTTGTAAAGACCTTGAGAAATGAGATTTATAGACTATTGAATCTTTTACAATCAATACACAACAGATTCATTTTTATTCTCGCTTTAAATTACAGGAAAATGGAAATGCCAAGACAATGTAAACAGAATATGTAAACAAACTCTTATTTTACACGAAAATGAACGAGAGTAGATGGATGCTGGTAATATGTGACAGCTAATCATTCTGCATATGCTTCTTTAAATTTGAGTGATATTTAAAAACAATATGTTCACCGCTATGTAGTAATAATTATGAAACTTGTTTCGCTCGGTGCCCATCAACAGCTGATTAGATCTAGGAATCACTTCACAGCATGTAGAGGGATAGGCAATCAGCTCTCTAGTTGTTATCTATGCTCTAAGCTCTTTCCCGTATATACTGTCACAGAATAAATAATGCTAACAGAAGCGACAAGTAAAGCTTTTTCAATGTTGTTATCGTACCAGTTCTCGGGGCGTACAGGAATATAAACAATACCACGTGTATTATACACATTGGTTTATATAACCACTTGTAGTGCTTGAGAAACTGTAATTTGTTTGTATATTAACTTAATATTTAAAAGTGGTAAACTTGACGATTCGAAGCTTTGTATCAGATAATAACTAACTGTATTAGAAGCGACAAAATTGAACTTTTTAACCATTGTTATTGTACCAGCTCTCGGGGCGTACAGGAATGTAAACAAAGCCATACGGAATTTTGAGACATTGGTTCAAACAAACGCTTGTATTTCAACAAATACTGAAATTTGTTAGCATATCATTTACATATTTAGAAATGGTAATTGTGACTTTACTTACGTATCAATTTCCTCACAAATAATAAAATAAAGCCTATTAAACTTCAAGGTAACCAAACTTCCGCGAACTCCGACGTCATGGAAATCCAAAGACAAATCGAGTACGATAAAAATCACGTCTTTTCTGTTACTACTTATTTATTACTACTTATTTATTCTGTGATATTGTCTCTGTTCTTTGTTATCAGAGGTTTCGAGCGTTTCGAGGTTTACAGGAGTGCTTGAACAGATTGTGAGATAATTTGTGGAGATTTGCAGAGAAAAAATAGCGGATTTTTTAAGAGAGTGTTCAAAGAGTTCGCAAGCTACAGAAGTCAGAAAACATTGACTGATTGATACAAAAGCGAACATGAACTTCCTAGAGGTGGTGTTAATTCTGCTGCTCGTCATGTGACACACTGTTGGCTACCTACTGAGCAAGTAAGACATCATGAAGTGTTTATTACCTTGTGGTTTCTGTTTTGGAAGCTGTCCCACGTGTTGGAGATTTGTTCAGGCTGCGTTACTTAAACATGTTTAGGGTTAATTTATCGCACTGCATCTTTTCAAAACATTTCTTGGCACTAACTGTTGGTTGTCTCACTAACCAGAGAAACCAACATAATGTTGTTCTGGTGAAAATAAATTAGTTCAATGCGTTCTTACTGTAACCTTTAATCTTTTCGGACCTACAATTGTTTGTGAATGCCGGAAACGATGTAATTATCTTAGCTTGGTTATCTACACAAATTTAACTCGTGCTTACTAATCGACAATGAATCTAGGTTGTTGGATGCAACATCTCGTCGAGAGTTAAGCCCGGTACTATCCATAATTCAATATAGAATTCCGCACATAATTCAGTACAAGTAGCACTGCGCTAGTGTGTACCGCAACTACGCCGGTTAAGACAGAATTCCGTACCTAAAATCACGGGTAGAGCCCGTTCTATTTTTCATCGTAGTGTATGTTCACGGACTTCACGCGCATGCGTAATGCACAGTTTCAGGAACTGAGCATGCGAAGTATGCAAGCAGGGTTGCCATTCTGATTTGAATAGAAATAAAATCCTTGTTTCCTGCTAAACACACCACTGCTGCAGTTATCAAAACCTAAATAATACAAGATAGCGTTACTTATTTGGGCGTCACACGCGTGCCTTGTTCGTGAAATAGTTTTCGGGAATTCTACAGTCATACTTTATGGATTATAGTAACCGACGTCACAAACATACTATTTTTTCACTATGCACCGAAAGTTGTTGGTAAACAATGATAGTGTGTACACAACACAGACGTTTTGCTACATAATTCTGTCACAAAAACGCAAACGAATTATATGCTCAGAATTAAGTAAGTAATTTAGTATAGAATTAAGAATATTGTGTACCGGACCGGGCTTTATGACTGATTGGCGCCAGTAGCAATCTGGTGTTGTTTTAACATTGTGTAAATTGGTCAACAAGGAGCAAGCTCGTGTCGTAACTACGGACGTAGAAGAACAGGTCGGGACACTCGCCTGGAAATTTGACCCCTTTGTTTTTTTGTTGCAGTTCGCCAAGTTCACAATAATGCTGTAGGTACGTCTTTTGCGCTGCAATCAGGGCGGTCGGGCTCAAACTCCGCCTGCTCCCAACCTACTAAGATAAACAATTTAATAAAACGTATTTTTTTTATCAATTTATTAAATACTTCCTTTCCTCACAATCCTAAAGCATGGCTCCGACAATATTTACTTACTTTATAACGTTAACAATGAAAAAAAAAAAAAAAAAAAAGTAGGTCAAGCAAGATACATTGGTAGATAGGCTCGTGTCCAGACCTGTTCTTCTACGGCCGTAGACGTAACTGCTAGGAGCTCTGGTAATACGATCCTATATTGCATTGTTAAAGCGGCGCTCCATTACTAGTGGCACTTTTAGTCATAACGGGGTCAACTCAATAGCAATGGTAATTCTGATAGTATACAGACCTGTAATTCTCAGATCGTGGTCGTAACTGCTAGGAGCTCTGGTAATACGATCCTATATTGTATTGTTAAAACAGCGCTCCATTACTAGTGGCGCTTTTAGTCATAACGGGGTCAACTCAATATCATTGGTAGATAGGCCAGTGTCCAGGTCTGTAATTCTAAGACTGTGGTCGTAACTCTTAAGAGCTCTGGTAATACGACCCTATATTGTATTGTTTCAACAACGCTCCATTGCTAGTGGCACTTTTACTCATAACGGGGTCAACTCAATATCATTGGTAGATAGGCCAGTGTCCAGGTCTGTAATTCTAAGACTGTGGTCGTAACTCTTAAGAGTACTGGTAATACGACCCTATATTGTATTGTTTAAACAACGCTCCATTGCTAGTGGCACTTTTACTCATAACGGGGTCAACTCAATATCATTGGTAGA
>PNEQ01030555.1:0-15371 GCA_003012365.1 Medauroidea extradentata | reverse complement strand
ATTCGAGAAGAAGGAGGGTGGGGTATATAAGGGGGAGCTGCAGCAGGAGCGAGAGAGTTTTTGCTGGCAGGTGCCTAGTGTGATCTGAAGTGATAGTGACGAGTATTGGATTGCGACGACTGTTCAAGGGCGTCCAGCGAGTGGGACCGCAGCAAGTAGGAGGAAGAAGGTGATTCTAGGCCAGAAAGATTCTTTGGTAATATTTCTTTGGGTCCACCATTGTGAGTGACTAGTAACCTTTCTTAAACAGAGAACTTGTGTAGATGTATTTTTTTATCCTTTATGTAAATAGTAGTTATTTCTTCTGTTTGCCATTTATTGTGATAAATCTTTATAGACATAGTTTTTTGGTATATACAGTTGTAAATAAACTAGATTAGCTTTATTTTCTTTATTTTATCAAAGACCTCCATCCCCAAACGTACCTAGCCCGCAACTTGTAACAATATTGTCACGATGCTAATTTTCGGGCTTTTTTTTTTTCTTCTCGCCCGTACTCGAAACAGGTGGTAAAGTTATTTTGGTTTGTAATTTTAAAGAGTATTCAGTTTTTGGGAAGTCTTTGCTTTACAGTTAGGATTGTGGAAATCTAGAGTGTTCTTCGACAGTCTCTCAGGTAGAGTTTTTGTTGTTCACTGTTCCTGGTTGGACTGCGGTGCTAGCGAATAACTTTGCGGACAGTGTCCTGGTAGTGTGTGTAGGCAGATGGCCTTGTGTTAGGTTGTAGGTAGGTGGGGGGTGTGGTGATGGATGGTTCGGTGTCGCCGGGCGGTCGTGTGCTGTGGGTCCTTCTGGTACCTTCGGCGTGCGGCGACCTTCCAGGGGCACTGTACGCCTCTGTCAACACTGCCCGGCTCTCCTGTCCCACATTACCAGCTGTTGGTAGGGTCGACGCACGGGCTAGAAGTGCACTACAGCACATTTCTGTCGTTCCGTTCTCGGACAGTACCTCCGCCCGTGACGTCAAACGTCGCTGACGAGTGAATGCCCTGTGGGTCAGAGAGGGTAGATGTTGCGCCGATCTGGAATGGTCGCTGCTGACCATTCCAGGAAGGTAAATCATGGAAGGTTCTCGACGGCGCAACCAGTAGTTATAAATACCTGCCGGCCGTGTTTTGGCGGACTTTTTCGTAAGACTTTTCGTGAGCTTCTTGTATGGATTTCTTTGGTAGAACTTTAGTTAGGACTTAGGCGATCATGGCGATGCCCCGATGGGCGAGACGAAGGCCTAAGGGCCAGATGGCAGGAGTTTAGTTTAACTTAAGTTTAGTTAGTTTTGCTTATCATCTATTTTATTTCGGTTAGTTGTTTATTTATTTCGGTATAAGAAGGCTTCGTAGCCCTGAGATGGATGAGAATTCGCTGGACAGGAACATCAAAATGATAAGTATTCTTTCATGTTATTCTTATATTATTAAATTAGTATTATTTCCCCTTTAGATTTCGTGTTCGGTATTTGTTGAATAGTCGTGGATACATTGACGCGGTTATTTGTTGTTGGCCAGTGCAACTGCCTTTTATTAAATGTTTTCAAAGTAATGTAATAACCTCGGGATTGTTTTATAAAGCCAGAAACCACTTTACTGTTTGGTATAATTTCTTAATGTAATATCTGGTCACAGTTCATCACATCTTGATAACAAATCTTTTTCCAAATTGTACAATTTTATTTTCATTAATGTAATATTTATTTTTGTATAACATTTTATTTTAAACTTTTGTAATAAACTCCAATTATTTGAATTCACTCTTTTATTTCAAATACTCGAACTGTAGTCCCCTTTAACATTAATTGATAGCCCCTAATTGCAGAACGTGTATCTTGATTTAAATATTTATTTTAATAATAATAGATGACTATGAATGATAAGCACATGCACGATGCAAGATAGGAGACGCGACCTGTATTGGGACGTTAGTCTATGTTTCGATCTTCTGTACCCCTCGCAATAGATAATTTGCCAAGCGGAGTTATTATTTTATTTCAGTTAGTTTGTTGTGCTCTACCATACATTAATACTTTATGATTGTAGCTAGGCTACAAGGTGGAAATTCTATCTTTAAAGTGCTTGCTTGTTTTTATTTTACTTAAGGAGCTACGTACCATATGTATAGCCCCAGTGATGTTTTAATAATTACAGAGTTTATTAATCTTTATTGCTTATCGTTATGTTTCCGTCAAATGCTTGTTGTATCTACTAGTGATGTTTATTTGCTTTCCACCTCGTAGTCTTGCGTAGCTTAATAATTCAGATATACTTTCATCCCCCATTTTACATTCAACACTTTAGCTACAAACAAGGTATAACATAACTATCATAAACACGACACTCCACATATGTTTTAACTATTTAACACTACTATTATTTTTACATTATTTACTTTCTATGACCCAACCTCCTGACAAATTTATGGTGGAGGCGCCGGGTATAGACTACTTGGTTTCCATCTTGTATTGTGCTGTGCTTAGTTTCTATTTTGGAGAATTAGATTCACAGTGACGTAAAGTGGCTTTGTTTTTGTGAACGAGTAGCGAGTGCGTCACAAAGGGGAAGCGTACGCATTCTAGTGGAGAGTTTAGGAGTTATAAATGTAATTGTTTTTGTGTGTGTCGACAGAGTGCACCAGTGGTTCCGTTTAGACGTCGTTGGATCCGGGTCAGCAGGAATGTTGTTTGATTTTATTTTCTGTTTGTAGATGTCGTGTGTGCGTGTTTTTGTTTACGAGAATTACGGGTGTTGTTTATGTATTTAGTTAATAAGAGAAAGGTTAGTTTTTTTTAAATACTTTATACATAAGTTGTAACTGTAATGAGTTGTAAGTTTATGGTAAGTGTTATGTGTTAATCTTGAGGCATTAGGTTTACTGTTTGTCAGCGTTGTGGTCTTGGTATTGGCCATTCGGAATAAAGTGAGCACTAAAGATTTAACCTTTGAAAAAAATCACTAGCCGTTACTGCATATACATCACCACTAACAAGAGTTACTTTACTGCTTGTATGGTTGGTAGCGATTTATTGTACGTAGTTCCGTGTATTTTCCTATTTGAATACACCATTAGTGAAAGAACATATGACGAACTCGACCTGTCTGTATTTAATACACTTCAAAATATTTACTTATGAACTTATTGACATTCATACATATATTATAATTAGACTCGATTGGCGCGAGAATTATGTGACGCTATCGTCGACCTCGAGTCGCTGAGGCGGTTATCGCTTGCTCCGTGCTTCAGACAGTTCAAAACTCCATCAACAGGTGGCATCAGAGTTAGGTTCTCGTCGCCAAGTTGCATATTTGGTTGCATCATTTGCGTGCGTTTGCCCGTTTTGAGTATATACACATTCAAAAGTATTGGAAATTACTTTTAGTATCATTGCCGAAATGATGTGAAACCATCGGTAATCTGTATATTATGTTTTACGTTTGTCAGACTAAAAACAAATACTTTTTATTTCACATGTTATGAAAATACGTTATTCATTGTTTCTGAAGTGCATCGTCGTTGTTCGTGGCAGTAGAACTGAACGAAACTTGAATTATTGAATAGCGTGTGTCATGTCTGTTGTAGTGGTGGTTTTGCGTTACAAATTCAAATAAAATATGCCCTCATTTACGAAATTTGTAACGGTAATAATGCGTGTTGTTTAGATTAGTCGATGGACAGAAACCAGACATTAACTCCCAGGTATTTATAAATAAGATTACTTTTTTTATATCTTACATTCAGCCCCGTGCATTTAATGAGTAGATATTGTAGCTAAAATTTATCGGAGCAGTGTAATGTAGTTGTAAACATTGCACGACCCTATGTAAATAAAAGCACGTGGCATTATTTGTGTTAACATCGGCGGAAAGATATAAACTGGCAGGAAATAGAAATAAATCAGGGCTTTTTTGAGTGTTCACTTTATTCCGAATCACCTATAAATGTTTCGTGAGGAAGAGATAGGTAATTTGCGGCGTTGAAGCTGTCGAGTTTTAAAGATATACGTTGTTGAAGATGTTGTTTATTGGGTTAGCTGTTGCGTGCAAGAGGGGCACAACAGACAGCGTTGTAGCAGAAGCTTGTTGTTAATTTTGTTTACGAGGACGAGTTTTTAATTCTAAGGAAATAAGAGTGCCGCAGTGTTGTTTTCGTGGTGTTTGTTTAAGGTTATAATTTTCAGTGTTGTGGAGTTGAAGTTTGTTGGTCTTCGTTGATTCAAGGTTTGTTGTTGTCGTTTTTGTGAGTGTATGAAGGCAGAGGGCCTACTTGAGGTATTTGTGTGTTATTCTAGGTTATTTGTTGTGTTAGGAATATGTGTAATTATTAAGAGTAAGTTATGAATAAAGTTTATGTAGGTTTAAGTTGAAAGCATTAGTACTCATGTAAGTAATTTAAGGTAGGAAGAGTTCAGGCAGTAGAATAGTAAAGAAAATTATTTTTTTTAATAGTAGCAAGTGAATAGTGCCCAGTATGGACTTCCAGTGATAATCAAGAGGAAGCAGTGCTGTGTTTATTTATTTTTTTTATATTTAATTTTGATGGACTGCCATAGACAGCCAGTAATTTTTATAGTGGAGTGAGTGTTGGATGGTGTTCTCCAGCCATGGGGGAGAAACCATTTCCAACTTGAGGTTTGAAGAGAACTGAGGTAATTTAACATAGTAGCAGGCTGGATGTGGGGACGCCTGCATCAGGAGAGGGAGTAGTGTACTATGGTCTCCAGGCCAATGGACTCTCACCAGAGGAGTGCTCGTGGAGACAGGTTAAGGCACTTTCTGAAGAAGGCAAGTAAGTGATTGTGTTTTTGTCGTGGAGGATAAGTGTACAGTAAGTAAGGTAAGGTTAGGCTATGGAAATGTTTATTTTTTGCCTGAAACTCTGTTAGTTATTTATTGTAGTTTTTATTGCAGATTTGATTTATTTGTTTGAGCTTTTTTTGTCTATAGGAATTTTAATGTTATATTTTGTCTGTGTCTTGAGGTGATGTTATTTTGCTTCTTGGAGGTACTAGATTGTGGTCAAGAGGTGTTGTCGTCAGTGTTGTTTTAGAGTGGTTTGATGTTAATTTGTTTGGAGGCAGTTTCTGTAAAATTTTTAATGTCGTTGAGGTTATTTTTGAGAGGTTTTGTCGGAGTTAGGTACTGGCCTACTCTGGAAGGATTTTAGAAAGTTGTCAAAGTTATTTGTTGTCTAGTGGAATTTCTGAGTGACAGTTTATTGAGTATTAAGACATAATATAAATATTGTTTTTTTTAGGTAGTGTATGTTTTAAGTGAGTGAATGTGTCTGATGGTTAGATGTTTTGGTGAGGTTTTTGTCTTGTGTGTCGGACTCTGGTGGACAAAATGTTTTGTGTTGCACTCTGTGTCTTCACTAACTTGTTTTTTTGTTATTTTTGTTTGCCCTGTGAATGTGGCTTTGATAGACCTGAGAAAATTAATATTTTTGTTTTATCGTATAATTTTTTTTAAATGTAATTGCAAGAGGATAAAATTATATTTGTGTCTTTTGTTTGTGTTTGTTGCGTAAATTAAAAATTACAGTTGTTTTAAAGACATTTTGGGTAAGGGTGTTACAGATTCGAGCGATGGGGCACGAAAGAGAGTATGCAGAAATTCAAGATCCAGTATCCTGTGTAAGAAGAAGATGAAAATTCAAGTAGACATCAGATAGGGGACTACATCTACATTTCAAATCGTCACTTCGAGGGGAAGGAGAAAATTTAAAAGCTAAGTGGAAAACAGACAGTAAATTTTGTTTAAAAGAGATTTGTAACAATAATAATTATTATTTTCTGTAAGAATTTTCAGCTTGATGTCCAGTGAAGGAGATAAATCTTTTAATGTAATGTAATGTTTATTTTTCAGTCAGCTGTACTGAGATTGTTTTAGTTAATTTCTATTTCAGGATGGTATAGGGGATCTCAGGACTACATTGTAATTAATAATGTATTGTCTTTAAGTGGAATTTTTCATTTTGAGTTTTGTACTTATTGTAGGTTTGGATTTCTGTTTTTTAGAACGTTTTATTTAAAGTAGTTACTTTGTGTGGCTAATGAGATATGACTTTTGTAGAATTTCAGAATTCGTGATTTATGTGAGTTACATAACATTAGAGTTTTGTTTTGTTAGCAATGAAGTAGTAGAGTTAGTTGTATTTTTTTTGTAGCAAACATAACAGTCATAATTAGTTTGAGATCTTTAAAAAAAAAAAAAGAGACTTTACAGTTAAATGTTTTAGTTCTGAAAAAGATTAATAATTTTGAAAGTAAAATAATTTTAAATGATTAAATTAACTATAACCGAAAAACAGTTAAGTGTATAATTTTTGAAAGAATTTGCCTGTTAAAATTTTGGATTTTTAAATTTTTATTTCTTTTGCAGTCTTTGTAAAAGTGTTTATTATTTTTGCCACGCGGCAGTTACCTGTTGGTGTTACTTCTTCTGGTGGCCTATATTTAAAATTTTGGTTTATTTTTAATTAGTCTCAATAGGTTTGTTTTGAAAATGATGGGATATAGGTAATTTGCTGTTAGGGAATTGTCTATGGGAGGTTTGCCTGGGGCATCCTACCCTTTCCCTTTCCTTCTTGGTTCAAAAGTCCATTTCGTCAACTGAAACTGCAGTTGAATGCCACAATAAGTTTATGAAGATTTTGGAGACTGAACTTTTTGCCAGTTGTTTGCCGCAAGAAGCAATATGTTGAGGCCTTAATAGAACTTTTAGACAGTAATGAATTTTTTTTAAGTGTTGGACTGTTTAGACCAACTTGTACATAGAAGGGCAGAGTGGTGCAGAAGGTTCAAGGGGTGTGGTGGGGTGAACTGTTGTCGTCGTCGTGAAGGTGAATTTACCCCCACCCCGTTTTCATGTTGATGGTACACCAAGGGTGTGTACTTGAGGAGAAGTTGCGGTGAAGATGTTGAAGTTGAAGCTGTTGTTGATGAAGATGAAGTCGTCGTGAGGTTTTTAGAGTTTTTCGCTGTGGCATGGGGTTGGCCACTAGCGGTGTGTCTTCATGTCTGGGGCAGGCAGGGCGCCGCCTCAGGAGTAAGAACGCCAAGGTGTTTGAGTGTTGCCTTACTGATTGAAGAAGTATGAAGATTTCAGGACTCAAGGGGCCGCGAAGAGGCTGAGTACCTGGTGGTGTGGCGAGAGGGGTCGCCACTGTGTGGAAGTCTGCGGGCTTCGTGAACCGAGTTCCCTCTCTCTTCCTTGATAGGTTTCGGTCCAAATAGTTCCTAACCTGTTTGTTAATCCTTTGTTTGTCTTTTGGGTGGGAAGTTGATAGTTTTGCATGACCTTTTAAATGTTTGATTTATTGTTTGGATTTGATTTTAATATGATTTCTAGTAATTTTGTGTTAAGTGAGAATGTGTAAGATAATTTTGTTTTCTTTGTGTTGATTTATTTTGAGAATTTGAATTGAGAGGCCCCAGTAGTAACCACCACCTGCAGTGTTAACTGGTGTAAAGGTTGTTTTGGCAAACCATTGACGCGGTTATTTGTTGTTGGCCAGTGCAATTGCCTTTTATTAAATGTTTTCAAAGTAATGTAATAACCTCGGGATTGTTTTATAAAGCCAGAAACCACTTTACTGTTTGGTATAATTTCTTAATGTAATATCTGGTCACAGTTCATCACATCTTGATAACAAATCTTTTTCCAAATTGTACAATTTAATTTTCATTAATGTAATATTTATTTTTGTATAACATTTTATTTTAAACTTTTGTAATAAACTCCAATTATTTGAATTCACTCTTTTATTTCAAATACTCGAACTGTAGTCCCCTTTAACATTAATTGATAGCCCCTAATTGCAGAACATGTATCTTGATTTAAATATTTATTTTAATAATAATAGATGACTATGGATGATAAGCACATGCGCGATGCAAGATAGGAGACGCGACCTGTATTGGGACGTTAGTCTATGTTTCGATCTTCTGTACCTCTCGCAATAGATAGTTTGCCAAGCGGAGTTATTATTTTATTTCAGTTAGTTTGTTGTGCTCTACCATACATTAATACTTTATGATTGTAGCTAGGCTACAAGGTGGAAATTCTATCTTTAAAGTGCTTGCTTGTTTTTATTTTACTTAAGGAGCTACGTACCGTATGTATAGCCCCAGTGATGTTTTAATAATTATAGAGTTTATTAATCTTTATTGCTTATCGTTAAGTTTCAGTCAAATGCTTGTTTTATCTACTAGTGATGTTTAATTGCTTTCCACCTCGTAGTCTTGCGTAGCTTAATAATTCAGATATACTTAAATCCCCCATTTTACATTCAACACTTTAGCTACAAACAAGGTATAACATAACTATCATAAACACGACACTCCACATATGTTTAACTATTTAACACTACTATTATTTTTACATTATTTACTTTCTATGACCCAACCTCCTGACAATATATATGTATATATATATATATATATATATATATATATATATATATATATATATATATATATATATATATATGTGTGAGTATATATATTTGTGTATTAATATAAATGTGTATATATGTATATATATTTATATATTTGTGTGTATATATGTTAGTATATATATGTATATATGTGTGCGTATATATATATATATATATATATATATATATGTGTGTGTGTGTATATATGTATATATGTGTGTATATATATGATATATGTGTGTGTATATATATATGTAAGTATATATACATATTTGTGTATATATATGTGTGTATATCTGTATATATATGTATATATATGTGTGTATACATATATGTATATATATATATATATATATTTATATATATATATGTGTATGTGTGTATGTATACGTATATGTATATATATATGTATATGTGTATATGTATATATGTGTATGTGTATATGTATATGTGTATATGTATATGTGTATATATATATGTATGTAAATGTGTGTATATATATATGTATGCATATATGTATATATGTGTATATATACATATATGTATATATTTGTATATAAATATATATATGTGTATATATAGTTGTATATATATGTATATATGTGTGAATATATGTATATAAATATAAATAAATATATATATGTGTGTGTGCGTGCGTGTGTGCGTGTGTGTTGTTGTTGGTTCTGTTCGTGCCAGTTATTAAAATAAATTTGTTACATATGTCTCAACATCACATGTATAAAGTACCCTAATATTATATGAAAGTATTACAAAAAAAGTAAACCTTCATGTCACAAACGTCTGGCAGAACCTAGAAAAATCCAAAACTTTGTTGTATCATTGTATTGTCAAAATATTTAATTTTTGAATGACGTAACAAACAATAACATATACATATTCTAGAATTACCTGTAACCTGTCGCCTTCTTATGTCACAGTTGAGCAAAGAAAAAAGCTGCTGTTAATTGTGCCTCTAAGTTATGTAGGATATATAAAGTTTAATATTGAAACAACAAGATTTTATGAAAATTTTATTTGAGAAATCGTCTCATGTAGGCAACAAAATATGTGTAAATATACAATGTAAAACTATTAATCACACATATGTATGTCTTATATCATGTAAGGCAGTGAGACACGTGGCCTATTATCATAATATTTAATTGCAATGCATTTATGCACATTCCTTTTGTTCAGGCTTATAATTATTTATCATACATGTATACGTAGTCAAACATTTGTGCTCTAGTTTACTGAAGGCCACGTAGTTTTGTTAGTTAACTGATAACTTAACAATTTTTTGATATAAATAAAGGTTGTAACTAAAATGTATATTATAAACAAGACATTAGGCTAAGTCAACTTAAACTAAATTACACATCGTACAACAAACTATCATAAGATACATAATGACTAATCATAACTAATTCACAAAGCAATTTTCATCAGGTACAGTATCCAAAACTATTTTGAAAATGTCATGAAATTAGCAAATGCAGATGAACTAGAATAACAGCTTCCAAATGTTTTGTACAGTATTTAATTTACAGGCAACTTTAATGTATAACTGAATAATTTATCTACATTACGTTACACTTTGGTCAGTGATAACAGTTCAATGGAATAGTGTGCTTTTATTATTTACATGGATTTTGACAGAAGTAGCAAACTACAACTGCTACAGGAAATAATAATTTTAAAATTATGAGTTTAGCATTTCGAAAGGTATACCATACTTGATAATTTTACTAACTAAAATATATACAAAATGAACACAATAATTGCTATCACAACATTTAGCATTGTTTACAGTATGCTGCAGAGGCCCTGCAATAACAAATGGCATATGAAGGAAAGTACATCCATCAATATACATGTTTGAGAAGTCAACTTACGAATTAAAGGAACGTGTGTAGCTAATTGAATTATATGAGATTCTAACAAATATGCTTTAATGTTTAACAAACGCTAAATGAACAGACTGAAGAAAGAACCCTAAAATTGAATAATTAACGAGACACAACATAACATCATTAATAATTTTGAGGTTTTAAACCTTCTACAGGCACGAAGGAAATTTATTAAATATTTGGAATATTTTTTTCAGCTGCACTCAAGTAAATTAAACGTACGTCCCTTCCGTATTAAGAGCACCCGGTCTCCCATTTCGGGAATGTTCTTTTCATGAATTTGTAGTGTTCCACTAGTGATACATTAAACTTCCTCTGCTTATGTGAATGTTCGTTTACATAAAGTAATAATTTAATACAACAAATAAACACGCATTTTATGGTGCGGCGCTTGTGAAGATACGAGTGAGTGCTGAAACAAAAGTTCATAAGTCAGCTATCACGAGACTCAAGATTTTTTAGTAAACAGTAAGTTTTGTGTAATCATGTGTCAAATATACTATCTCAAAGATGTTTACAATACTTTACTAACACATAACTAATGTTCAGACGTAGAAAATGTTAATTTCAAGTAGGCCTAGTGCGTTGTAAGAGAAGCTACTCGTGCCACAGATGTGAATGTTCTCCAGACCGAGGAGACACCACTGGTGTTGCTCTGCACAATGAAGCGCAAAGGAACGTCCTACTACCCAGCTTTTTCAACAAAAGTATACATTAAAAATACAAAGTTGGTAGTAGGTTTGACCTGAACTGTGTTGCGTACAACTGTTGTAGATATATTGGAGAACAATATTCAACTTTATCCTCACCATTGGACAAAAGTTAATTATTAACATTGTGTAGGTCCTGGATGCTTTATTTAACTGACCTACTTTGCTTTAAGCAAACCTCATTGCAACATTGTGATAATTTCAAACAGTATTCAAGTTTACCGCAGGCACGACCACCAAATGCTGCAAGTGTATTGTTAGATATGAAATATGCATAGATACAGAGGATGCCTCGTCCCAATAATGTGGCGCTCCTCTCGTTGTTATTGCTGATTGTAGGTTGCGAACCGTCGTTCATCTCATGACTGACACACGCGTGCGCTGAACTAGCAGCTAGAAGTGTTGTGTCAGTAGTCACGTGCTTCACACATGGTTTATCTCCAGGGAACAATATATAAGTGCTAGTGTTGCTAGGCGACTTCAATACCTAGACATATATCAACGTCGTAGTAAAGACAGTGCTGCCGCTTAGAGAGAGTTGCTGAGACGGCCACTGCTCGCATGATAGCGACCTTCCAGAGAGTCGTAGGTGTGTGCCCACGAGGCGAGCACAAAGTCTTCCACTTCGCATTCATTGTTGCCTCGTCGGATACGGAAGTAACCATTCTCACCCCACAGCGTGCCCCACGAGTTGGCCACCAGCTGTGTCAACACACAAGCAGCCATAATCACATCAGCTCTCTCAGTGCATGCATGTTAACATATACATACATACATACATACATACATACATACATACATACATACATACATACATACATACATACATACATACATGTGTGTGTGTGTTGGTTGTATACAAGGTGTAAGGAAATTAACAGCCCTAATTCGGCAGGTGATTCCTCACGAAATAGTAAGTTATTATCCCGGCGAGAGTTGTGTGTATTTTTATTGTAAACAGTTTAGTCTAGAAACTTGCAACAAGAGGACTTTTTCTGTTTCTAACGATGTACTTCACGAAAAAACCTCTTGGAATGTTCCCAAAACCTGACGGCAAAATAATTTTATGCTGTTTTAAGATTTTAGGGTGACCACCCCTACTATTTTCATGAAAGGGGAAGGTTTGAAGGCCGAATTTTTTACACGTTAAAGATCTCAATAACACTTAACATTAGCAATCGAACTGTAATTTAACTTCTAACCATTTTTGGAATTTTGACCGAGCAATAATTTTTAAATTCAATTTTCAAGTCACATACTTACCTTAATATTGTCCTTAGCATGTCCCATATAATGTCTGCCTTCTTTTACATGAGGTATCGCCTCCCGGAGTTTGGACTGTTCATTTCCTTACATCCTGCATATGTGTGTTTTATGTAATAATAATAATAATATTATTATTATTGTAGTCTGTAATCTTTGTGAGACAGGTGACAGCATACACTGTGTTATTTAAATGTTAATTTGTAGATGACCAAACAGCTTGAATGTGAAATGGGCTAAAACGACAAAGTAAGCAGAGATAAAAATGTGTTAACGTTAGCATGGATGGCATAAACACACTATTCACTAACCACTAATAATATAACATTTTCAAAAAACTTACTTCTGCTATAACTACGTACACATTAACAATGAGCTATAACAGCACATATATTGGTTGTTCAGGATAAACAGAGCACTCTTGAAACCTTAGGTACTTTTTCACTTTCAGATAATATATAGTTTCCTGCCACGTGTTAATGTAAACACTAACCGTCAAACTGTGCACAATGTATCGTAGAAACTAAATCGTAATAGTCTGATGTTAAATATTAATTTTGACTCGATGGTCTTCACAAGTGCTTACTTATCGCGAAACACCTATATTACATTTGTTAGTTTCACGTTGGTTGATATTTGTTTACATATATTTTAAATAATATCCATATCCACATTGCTATATCATGCTTTCCTAATTGAAAACATTGCCTAAGTGTTGCTAGTACGATACACGCAGGAAAAAAGTTACACGGTTCGTTGACCTTAACATCATATTCCTCTGCATACTCGAACCATGCCTGTTTGTTCATTGGCTGTTGTATCTTATAAAACTATGAAGGTCATTCATGCAAGCACTCCTATATGTCTAGTCAAACTGTGAACACAAGGGCAAATTTAACAAATGTAATCACGTCTTAAGCACATTGCCTACCACGGCACTCTAGCGAGATCAAGGGTAGAAATGCACATGCTGAATTATTAGCTGGGACACTGTCAACTTACACGATATCTATTTCGAGCAAACTACACGTTTTTTTCACCCCATTATTAAATAAGAGAATTGCTATGAAAAAAAAAAACACGTTAAAAATTACGTGTAGGCCTAGATGTTTTTCAGTGTTTTTTGGGCATGAAAATTTTCATTTTAGATTTAAGGGTATAAAAAACCTTAAACATCTTAGAGCAACGCGAGCAGCACCGACATGAGCGAAAGGTCAGTGATTGCATACTTTTGTGCAGATATAAAAGTACCGAGTCCCACTTAATAAAATATGTAAGATACGTATCCTTGCTCACGTTTTAGACTCTATGGTAGGAAGCGCCCTTGATCCTTCCTGCCTTGAAATTCTTCTGTGAAATACGTTGGTCGCTAGTAATTTTGCACCTTAGCATTTATTGTCCTTAGATGACAGAAGAATGCTTAGTAGCTGGAAGGAAAAGGGACAGGCTTGTTTGAAACTACATATGTTCATATGGCTTACATCTGCGTGTTTACCTGTCGTAGTCATGTTTATCAATACTCAATGCTTACCAGTCGTAGCAATGATTACCAATCATTATAATGTTTACAAGTTGTAGTAACGCTTACCAGGCGTAATAACGTTTACCAGACGTAGTAACGCTTAACAGACGTAATAATTCTTTCCAGGCATAGTAATGCTTACCAGACGTAATCATGCTCACCAGACGTAATCATGCCTACCAGGCCCAGTCATGTTACCAGGCACAGTTATGTTCACTAGGTAATGTTTACCAGGCCCAGTCATATTTACCAACAGTAGTTATGTTTACCTGCCAGAGTCTGTCATGTTAACCAGTTGTAGTCATGCCTACTAGTCGTAGTCATGTATACCAGGCACAGTCATGTTTACCAGGCATAGTCATGTTTACCAGTTGTAGTCATGCCTACTAGTCGTAGTCATGTATACCAGGCATAGTCATGATTACTAGGCATAGTCGTGTTTACCAGGCATAGTCATGTTTAAAAGCATAGTCATGTTTACCAGACATAGTCATGTTTACCAGGCATAGTCATGTTTACCAGGCATAGTCATGTTTACTAGGCATAGTCATGTTTACCAGGCCCAGTCATATTTACCAACAGCAGTTATGTTTACCTGCCAGAGTGTGTCATGTTTACCAGTTGTAGTCATGCCTACTAGTCGTAGTCATGTATAACAGGCATAGTCATGTTTACCAGGCATAGTCATGTTTACCAGGCATAGTCATGTTTACTAGGCATAGTCATGTTTACTAGGCAAAGTCATGTTTACCAGGCCAAATCATATTTACCAACAGTAGTTATGTTTACCTGCCAGAGTCTGTCTTGTTTAGCAGTTGTAGTCACGCCTACTAGTCGTAGTCATGTATACCAGGCATAGACATGTTTACCAGGCATAGTCATGTTTACCAGACATAGTCATGTTTACCAGACATAGTCGTGTTTACCAGGCATAGTCATGTTTACCAGTTGTAGAGATGCATACTAGTCGTAGTCATGTAAACCAGGCATAGTCATGTTTACCAGGCATAGTCGTGTTTACCAGGCCTAGTCATGTTTACCAGGCATAGTCATGTTTACCAGGCATAGTCATGTTTACTAGGCATAGTCATGTTTACCAGTTGTAGTCATGCCTACTAGTCGCAGTCATGTATACCAGGCATAATAATGTTTACCAGGCATAGTCATGTTTACCAGGCATACTCATGTTTAACAGACATAGTCGCATTTACCAGGCATAGTCATGTTTACCAGTTGTAGTCATGCCTACTAGTCGTAGTCATGTATATAGGCCATTCGGAATAAAGTGAGCACTAAAGATTTAACCTTTGAAGAAAATCACTAGCCCTTACTGCATATCATGGTACTAGGAGTAAGGGAGGTAGGCGACTACGGTTGACGAATTCTCGGTTGCCTCCGCGCATGACGTCACCGTCGATCCACCGGCCGACCCCGCAGCCTGCTTGAGCGCTACCAGGTCATGAAAATACTTACCGCTTTTGCATATTAACGTTAAATGAGGAAGGCAACAGCTATAACATATAATAATATGTGTAT
>PNEQ01030554.1:0-15372 GCA_003012365.1 Medauroidea extradentata | reverse complement strand
TCGATACATCACTGATCTTCAGCCTGATGACTAGCGCTCTCTATGCAGTGTTGCCACAGGAGCGCCAACTGGTACATTGGCAGGAGCGGGAGATTCAAATATACTCCCACTGAAGGGTGAACTGTCCATAACTGTCTCTTACAACTATATGTTTATGACACGATATTTACAACACACTATTTACAAGTTCAAACAGTAAGAGAAGGCAAAATTCCTTAAATTCGCCATTCTAAAATACATATGTAACAGCAACAAACACCATGGGATGGACGAGGCATGAGAGAAAAGTCAGGAGACGGCGTCTTGTATTTGAAGCCACTTTTTTGGGTGTTACAAATTGGCGCTGATGCATTTTGAGGTTATTAACATTTGTGTTTATTCACCTTTAAACCACGGCGGCTAATTTCAATGAAAATAATTTTGTGACTTGTAAACATAAAATTTAACGCTAGGATTGAGACCTGATCACGTATTATTTTATTCTATCGAGCGTTTTCTGTACTGTTGCAAAATACAATACTGCTTTGAAAATTGAAATATTAGACTAATGGTGCCAGCTTTAATTTCTAAGTATGCTGTTGGAATGACGAGTAGTAATAAATTTCTTATCTATATTATGAAGCGGTAACAGACGACTATTGATTTGTGTAAGTCGAAGTGATTTAGTCAAAACAGTTTGATTTGTAGAAATATATGATCAAAATCATCTAAATAACAACACTAGGAAGTAGTTAATTATTCTGCAAGTCTGCACGTAAACACTCTCTTATTTTCTTGGCTCGTGGAACCTGAATCGTCTAGCCGGGAGGGGAGGGAGGAGGGAATTTTCGCTTAACCTGTTTGTTGAGAAAATAAGTAGTTCTCCAGAGCAATTTTAGGTAATTGAAACTCATTTACAAGACAGGTTTTCATTTTCTGATACAAAAGCCAATGTGTGTACGTTGAAAGTAGGCTACAAAGTTTACAGTTCGTTAAAGTTCCTCCATCCCTTACCTTTTCTATCTTTCTCTCTCTCTCTCTCCCTCTCTCTCTCTCTCTCTCTCTGGCCTTCTGATTTCTCTGATCCTCTTACTCTCCAGCAAACAGTATAGATTCAATCTAATATGTAAACCACCTGACGTGATGTAGACATTTTTCCGCAATGCACCAGCTAATTTTGTAATGCCTTAGTTCACTACCAAGAGATTATAAAAATGTCTTGGTAACATACGTGCCATCTGAAGTCGTGACAACTACACTGGAATCCATACAACGTCTTAGTACTTCTTAGAGTTAGTTGGGTCATTTCGGTCACCGTTAAATTCAGGTGTGACTGAGAGCTAAAAAAAAAAAAAAATAGAAATAATTTACACAGTTCCCTTACGGTTTTATTTTAAGTTGTACAACCGTCCAGATGTAAAAAAAGGTTTAGATTTTGTACCTATATTTCTGCGAGCTTATTTCTCCTAGAAAAAAAGAACGTATCTTTTTCGATAAGGTTTTTTATGTAAAATAATTATTGTGTGGGGTTAAGTTTTCGAATTTGGCTACATATTTCAAAGGAACAATTTGATAATTTCCTTGAAAGAAAACTGGTAAAACTTTTTTTACTTTCATTTTTGAAATAATATGCAAAAAAAATTACTAGTAGTACACATTAAAAGTAAATTATATTTGAATTGGTACCCTGTTTGCAAAGAAAATCAGAAAACCATTTCTGTGCCAATCGATGTAGTCTTTTGTGCTTATTTATGGTGAAGGTATTGTATTTCTTATTCTGGCAAGCATCAGAGACAAGAACGCCTGCTGTAGATGGTTGCCCTGTCCCCGAAGGAAAATGTTGTTCTTTCTTTTTCTTCGTGTTGTTGAAAAGAAAGTCTTGGTAAGGAATAGGGGAGGGGGTGTAACGGAATGTATTATGTTCCAAACGTAGAACTTCCTGAGGCAGCCCGCGCCTTGGCAGATTTATTGCCTGGGTCGCCCTTCCATGGACAGGTTTCTTTCACTCGCCCAACAGGCGTCGGTGACTTTCTGGCGGAGAAGTCGGGATACTCTTGGACGATGCCAGAGATGTATAGGCTGTTCACTATAAAGTAAGCACTCGCCAAAACATATAATCAATATGAAATATAGTTTATTGGGGCTGATACAACTGTAACTTTCAAGTAATTATCTTTAAGCATATTGATCACTCATTGTATTTTTGTCGACATAATCGAACCATTGTATTCACGTATTGCAAAGTTATTAATCATTGTCATGTAAGATGTATTTATTGTAAACACGTACCAATTGTAAAACAGCCAAGAGCTGAATTTGGATGTTAATAATTAGTAAATTAATAAATTAAGTATGTACTCAATTTTGACCGCAGTGAAACGTTTACACTGATTTTTAGATGCTTGAAAGTTTCCGTATCAAAACTACGATGCATGTCCGAAAAGTAAGTACCGTTTTGTATTTAAAAAAAAATAAAAATAAAGTAATTTTATTCACAAGAATAATTATTTGTACATGAAAGTGCATTCCTTAACCTATTTTTTGGCATAGTTGCTACCATTGTTCAGGCATTTGTCATAGCGGTGAATCAACTTTTGTATGCCCTCTTCAAAGAAACTGCTGAAAGCTGTTTTTCAGGTCGTTATCGCTGTCAAAGCGCCTTCCTCCGAACTCATGAATTCAGTTTAAGAACACGTGGTAGTCAGAAGGCGCTAAATCGGGGCTGTAGGACTGGTGAGGGAACTGTTCCTAACAGAATTGTTGGATAATAGAACGATACTTACTTTACGGACACGCCTCATAGTTAAGGTGACTGCAAAATAACTGAAAGAAAAAAAAAGCAGTGCTCACGTTATCGTGAACAGCCTATATAGCACTAACAACTGTGATGTTTTGCGTGCATTTTTATAGTAGTAATAATAAGACCTTCATAACGGCGATGTCGCCTTGTCTTACACTAGACCATAAAATTTCTGATAAATGAAAATCAATAACACAAATTAAACTAAAAATTAACTAGTGGTATACTATAGAAACTGCAAATAGCATGATAATTTACGTAGTTATTGACACAAAATAAGAATAAAATGATTGCTTATAGTACAAATTAGACTAACAGCTCATTGAGAAGCTGAAACATAACAAGAACATTTAGATCGAATATAGTATTAAAATAAGACTGAAGATCGAAGTGCACAATACAGAAGAACATTAATTCACTCGTAAGACTAACCGAAAATACATCCTGATCTCTGTTATTTGCCTGTGTTGGGAATCCAGTTTGACGTTTGCGTGAATATTTATCTATTTAAAGACAAAATGATAGTTGTACGTATGAAAACATACTGACGTGCTTGATGCAGAATAATGAACAGAATAGTTTTTCAAATAATACATAAAGAAGTACCGAATCGTAAATGCAGTCGGAATGCAACAAACTAGACATAAACGAAAACATACATTGAATATGAAGTTAATAGGCCTATGTATTTTGTGTCTTGTTTGATCATCGTTGTACATACATACACCATTGCTTATGATTTTTTGATAAAACCTGTACATTGTACAAGTTTTGCCAAAAAATCATAAACAATGGTTAGAGACATGAACTTTTCGCGAAAAGACATTTGCCTCACTTTGTGTCAGTGACTTGTGTGCACGTCTGCAGACTTGCTTCACGGTCAGAGATTGGATGTTTTGACATTCGTGTGTCGTGGGGTTTTACACGCAAATCACAGACGTGTGGTGTTACAGTAACCTTATTGTGATTGGTACAGTCAACTGAGAAACGTCACAGTTCAAAGGCACGCTGCCAATATCTATGAAGCAGAACTGCAGACGTGCACATAAGGCACTGGAACAAAGTGGGGCAAAATTCTTTTCGCGAAAAGTTCATGTCTCTAACAATGGTGTATGTCCGTAAACCCATACATTCTTAGTATAAAGTTCTATTGCAACAATTATTAAAATATCCCATCAATTAAATACTAAATAGAGTTAGGGCCTATATTATTTATAAAATATAACAAAGAATAAAACAAACATTAATGGCAGTTAGCAAATACTTTGTGCTTAATTAATTTTACAATAATTTAAATATATTAGTTATGTATAGGAATGTTATCAAATAAAAACCAAGAAAATCGATAAAATACTACTTATATCAAATGATAATTACCGGATTCATCACTTCGATGGTTCAGTAAGTTTGAAAAATACTACTTGTTCGTTTTCTTGTTCATCTTTACATAAGTTGGAACATAACCGACGTAAACGGTTCACAAAGCCAAATTAAAATTAATTATTAAAATTTCGTTAGTTATGAAGTAATAATTGGTGATTTAGGTCCCTTCAGCTTCGAACTAAAGAGTTCCACTCACTGCAGTTAACTAGACTAAATAAGTTATAGTTTATGCTACTAGGTATGTTATGTTAGTTAAGCAATAATATTCTGGTTTTGTAAACTAAGTAGTTAACTAATGTAGTGATAACCTGTTATGTCGAAATGTTTAAAATTACAGATTGTATCAAAATATATGTATAACGTGAATGTGAACCTGTGCTGGTTGGATGTAAGAGAGGACCTGCATGGCCATTATCTTGGCAACTTAAATAAAACATAAATAAATAATTTAGTAATTACAAACTTTATGTTAGCTGTTTCAGCAACGCTAGTTTGTACCTGACGTTGTTCGTTTTAATTTTAAACTAGATTTGGCCAGAAGCATTTTGAAATAATTTCGTATTAGTCAGAAAAATTATTTAAGATTTTTTTGGTAAAATCATTTGTTTGTGAAGTTACAAAGGTAAAGTTTATAATGCAACATGGGAATTTCTTGTACTTACACCTGCTCCGGTTATTTTTGTAAAATTGACAAGGCATTTCTTTGTAATTCCACATACTTTTGTAAATGTACAAAAATTTACCTTGTAAAATGGTTTGTTTATAAAGTTACAAAGATTTTCTTTGTAAAAAAATGGAAAAATTTGTTTAGTCTGTCAATATCACAGTTTACGTAGTTATACAAAATCACACATTTTGTAGCACATTTTTCCAGAATAAAGAGAATTTTCATAATGAGTGCATACTTTAAAGTAAAAAAATTAAAAAAAAAAAATTATCACAGAATTTACTGTACATTGAATATAAAGAACTAGTCAAGGTGGTCTAGGAGAAAAATGCTTACATGCGCGGGGAAGCGGGTTCGAGTCCGAACGCCTTCCAGAAACTGATTTTTTTATATTTTCCAAGTAATTTGATACAATATTTATTTAGTTAGTTTTTTTTAAATATAAGTTGGGTGTCATTATTTAAATAAAACGAGTAATTATAACTTATTTATTTCTGTGTTGCAAGTACATCCACAAGGCTATCCCTTGTAATTTTACAAATATATACTTTGTATTTTTTGTGTAAAGACAACCTTTGCAGTTTTACAAGGAATTTCTTTGAAAACTGGGCTTCCAAAGATTTTCTTTGCAAAATTACAAAAAAAAATAATAAAAATACAGTGTATATGTCATGAGACTTAAAAATAAATTTTAATATTCAATAAAAACTCAAGAGTCGTTTGCAAACTTTTGGACTATTCATAATCTTCTACCAGATGACACGTGTTTGTCCTTTTATTTTGTTCATAATTTTGTAACACGGCGTGAAATAATACTGTTTTTCGGTGGTTTTATTATTGTCTTTATGTTAACTTCTTCATACACTTTCAAATAAATAAATTGTGACGTCATGAAGATTTTACCGTTTAAATCCGAACAGACAATAGTAGTTGCAGTGACGTCTAGCAGTTCTAGACGCTTCGGACCAAGGCTTCAGAGACTAATGTTTTAAGAGCTCGTTCACTAAGCGTGTTGAATAATTCTTAAATTCTTCATTACTTCAAATTTGGCCTGATGTATTTGAAAATATTCCAACAGGGACTTCACTAATTACATTACCTTTCATTATACCTTTGTATTCAAAGTATTAAAGTGTAGTTATTAATCCAATTAAAATTTAGAGATAAAAATTACCTCTCATCGCATAATAAACCCCTAGTACCAATTAAGTACATAAATATGTACATAAACATAAAAAATGTTATTAAGAGACGTTGCCGATTTATTAAATGAAAAAAAATAATAATTTTGACAATAAAGGTGACAACCTTTTAACACGGTGAAACACCACGATTGTTACTTACCACTGAAAACGAAAATCCACTACGTGTCCCCGTGTGTGGGCAGGTATGGGAGAAGACCGAGGCATTGAATACTTAATGGCCGATGCTCGACTAGCGAGACATGCCTGTCGCCCGTCCAGTCCGTAGAATGGATTAGATGAGGGTGATATTAGTGTGGAGCAGCGACGGAATGAGAAGCAGGGGAAACAGTAGTTCCCTGAGGAAACCCGCCGGCCAACGGCAACTTCAGTCACGTTTCCCACATTCGAAAAATCCGGGACCGAACCCCTCCGGGGATCGAACCCGGACCGCCTAGGTGGAAGGCGAGAGGCCGGAACCCTTCGACCATCGCGGACCCACTATACCTTATCACTGCTGTATTAAAATTAGCAAGCGGTCAAAAGATGCAGAACAGCGGAAAATAATATTTAAATGTCATGAACTCCAAATGTGCTCACTTTATCGTGAATAGGCATGTGTCAACGTGACTGTGAATCACGTGGGGGACATGAGTCCTAGAGCTGGTACGTAGACAGATGTGGAGACAGATCACAGTTATCTTGGCTTAGCTCGCTTTGCAAAATGCCAAGGACAACTTGTATACTTGCCGGAAACATTGATAGTATTGATGTTAATTTGTCAAGGAAAGGTATGCTAAATTACAAATTAATTGCGACAAGTTCTCGCCTGGCACATTAACTGAGATTGTGTCGAGTGTTCTGTTAACGCGAAACTACTTACTTATCATCAGTTGAGGAGATTAGAATGAAAATGAAGTAAGTCAGCATTGCTTAGTTTTGCAGAATAAAATGTTTTGCGTATGAACTCATAACATTTTTTTCTAGCCATCCAACACGTTAACTTATTAACGAAGGCAGCTCTAACTCAAGGGCACCGCCTACCATACGTAAGCTTCAAATGCGTCGCAGCGTGTTCGTAAACAGGTTTCTTTGTACGAAAATATTCCACATTTGCCCGTTGTGACAACGTGTGAAAAGAAAACAAACTTCAGATAAGGTCGGAACCTCGTTGTTAAGGTACCATATCCATTAAAAACACTGTTTCTAAGCCATCCAACATAGCTAAATAGCGGCCTTTTCAGACTACTATACTTCAAAAAGTACTAACCGAATGTACGTGAAACTCATATTGCGACCTGCACTGATCTCAGATGCTGATTTTCCACCAATAAAATTATATTGTCACCGCCTAGTGTTCCTTAGTAAAAACGGTTCGGTGGGAACTTTGCACGCTATTTCAGCGATTGGATCGTTGAGGCGACGCGGCATTTTATGTGCGTTGCAAGGTCGCCCTTATGTCTCCTTCGTTTCTGAGCCTCTAACGTGCAGGTAGGCGGCTCCCTTAACTCACTTAATTTTTAAACTCGAGACATGAAAAATGAAGCCAATGCGCAATAAACTCGATGTATTTAAATTAGTGACTTACTTCACTTTCATTCTGACTCCCTCGATATTATCTATTACCGTGGCTGTGTGCCCAGGCCGCTTAGCGGTGCACAGGCTAGGCCGGCATAAGTTTATTGTAAACTACTCTACTAAAATGGGTTATGTTTGCTTATCTTGTACCAATATAAAAACAAAAATTTGACTTTGAAAACTGTTATGATCTTTGAAAGAACTGTGCAATGGGAGAGCATGACTGGATTTATTTACTTGGACATATTCCATTGCGAAATAAATGACTGTCAAAAGAAAACTAAAAATAAGACAAGAAAACATAAATAAGCAGAGTATGCTTTAGTCATCAGGATACATACACAACATGAAATTCCAAAACTGGAATCTGGTCAGATAAAGCAAGGAACAAACAGAAAATAAAAGAAATAACAAAAATATAAAAAGAGCTAAGTTGACATGCGACACAATGATGAGACTAAACAAAACACAAATATGTCGGCCACAAACAGAAAAAAAACTACACAAGAGATGAGACGAAACAAAACACAGTAGTTTTCCAAACAGTCAGTATTAACGACGTTTCGTGAACTGGAATCTGTTCCCGTCATCAGGTAGACACACAGGGTTCAGGAACACGAGTGCGACTGATGAGGAGACTGGAAAAACCATGGGTTTATATAGGATAAAGTCCCTGTTGTAGACCGCGCCCGTAAGTAGGTTCGTGTGTTATTAATTTGTACCTGAAGCGTAGAGTGTTAGTATTGTTTGATATCTGTACATGTATGCAGGCTTTATTGAAAGAGATGGCGAAGATTGTCTTAACCGTGCCCACGATAAATAAAGGCTAAATAAATAAATATCAGTGCGAAAAGAGAAGCATCTTGTTTCGAAGTCATGTTATGCAATGCTTTGAGTTATTATTGCTAATGCGTGCACAGCGTTGGTGCATTTAGTGTTTTCACGTTTGCACGTTTCTTTATTTTTGTGTTTATAAGTATTTGTGTACTGTAATATGAGATGGTTTATAGATGGTTAACTGTAAAAGAAAGCAAAATCCCTTAACTTCCCCATTCTAAAGGACATAATAATAATAGTAATAAAATTATTTACGTTCGTAGCGCAGTAAAATGTATATCATAATTTTATACATTTCAGATCATCTGACATAAGGAGAATGCATGCGGAACTTCAGTGTAACGAATACAGATACTAGCTTATTGTTTGCCTAGGAGCATAAAATCAACAGGACACCTTATTTTTTATTCCTGTCAGTTGGACAGTGTTATGTAAAAATCATTCAGTCCACAGTTAAGTTTATATGCAGCAAAGTAATATTGGCGTCTAGTGGAATACATTATATTAAACTGATAACCTCATATTAATGAAAATATACCAGAGCTCTTAAAGTAAACCGTTACACAAAATCGCCTTGTGGGCATTCAATATACAGCAATGATTGGATTTTGTCGATTTGAGGGTTGAGTTATTATTGCATAACACTGTCCAACTATCTCTTACCTTTAATTCCTATTTTTGGGAAGGGCTGGAAGGAATCGGTGGCCGCTATCAACCCACGTTCACATTCTCAAAAACCTCATCCATATTGCAATTCCCTTGCCGAAGTTGAGATCAGCTGTGGCGTGGTCGGGTCAGGATACTTGGCAACACAGCATGGCTGTTAATTCTTGGTTAAACGAGGGGAGGGGAGTTGACCATCCGGACGACTGCCCTCCCTCCTTTTATGTCCCCAAGAGGGCGGCACGGTGTTGCGTAAAAGGGTGTCTGCGGCTGAATGGAAGACGTGAGTTTTGCTCTTGTGAAGAGGAGGGGTAGGATTAGGAGAGGTTCTTGAATAGGGTTACTGACGAAGGGCTATGTACTGGATGGTGTCGGCGGTGGTGTGTTCCTGCTCCTGGTTGAGAGTTGGGTTTGCGTGAACGTGTTGGCGGGTTTTTTTAGGTCTGAGGGGGAGGTAGGTTGGCAGGGGTTGTTCCGTTCGGCCGGGGTGTTGGGGGTGGAAGGGGGTTCCGGAGTCACTCTGCCCGCGTGTGCAAAGGATCCGCCTGTCGACTGGCACACGGCGCAACAACGACACAAGTATAGACTATTCACTATAAAGTGAGCGCTGCTTCTATTTTTCTTTCAACCGTTTTGCAGCTATTTATATTATTTTTAATTTGAAATCTTCAATGTAACTAAAAACCAATGTATATATTTCACCACTCTCAAAACTTACCATCTATAGGCTCAATAAAATATAAATATTATTTATTATAAGTTTTGGTGGGTGCTCAGTTTAATTTAAAAATAGAATATACCACACTTTAACCCACAACCAGGAGTACGACTGCAACGCCATTTACAATAGACGTTATTAAGGGGTATGTAACGGTAATATGTCGGACGGACGGCTGAAATACTCAGTCGTCGATAATACCATAACTACTCGTCATAATTCGATGGGAATTGTATGTCGAGTAGATATATTATTACTCAACGTGTATTTATACAGCACTTAGTGGTAGTATGTTTTGTTATCGAGTAAAAAATAATTAAAAATAGTTTTTAGAAAAATAAGGGCCTGAAACCACAAAATCCGTAAAAATGAACACTTTTATAACTTTAAACATTATAATATCCAAGTCTCAGTGATAACCTAATTTCAAAAATACTCACGTTTTGGTTTGAAAATATTTTTACTCTTTGAAAAACTTCCGCGCGAGAGCTATTTTCAGGTTTAAAAAACCATGTTAGTTTATTACGAAAATGTAGCAATTTGTACTACAAGGAATTAAGTAGTAAATGAACTGGTTTTGCTTATAGAAAATTTTAAGTTAAAATTTAATTTTTAAAATTTTTTTGCTTGTTGGGCGGGCCCCTAGAATGCAGGTCTGTGCATAAATTATGTTCTGCCCCTTTCCGTATACGCCCTTAAGGAGCGTCACTTGTTAGTAAATTATCACAATTTTCAGGATTATTTGTTTATTCTAATTTCTCAAAGTATGATATGCTTATGACAGTTAACATATTTTTAAGGAAATGTGAAAGTCGTTTCTTTGTTACTAGGGTCAAAGTTTTGGTACTGGAATATCAGTACAATTATATAAAATAATGATATCAGCAAAACATTGTATTTTAACTCCATTTGTTTATAATATATACTCTATTGTGATACAAGTAATTTGCTTATAGTAAACTAGATGCATCCTTCGCGGATACATTTCTGTATGAAAACCAATTAGTAACATACTGTTTGGGGAAAAACCTGACTAAAAGCGAAGCATGTTTTCGTATTTTCTGTCCCTTCGTTTCTTCTACACCCGCAAATACTCCCCTCTGGTCAGTGTCATCCCTTGGTTTCCACCCCTCAGGGCGCCGTCTCAGACGAGAACACGCACATCTGTAGTTCAAAGAGTACGTCCGTTGGCCGCTAGCTCAGGTCTCCGTGACGTAGGGACACTCCTTAACGGTTTGGAAAGGTAAGACGAACGACTTGAATACTCTCAATCGACGATCAAATTAGAACTACTTATCATAATTCGATGGGACATTTTTTTGTCGAGTATGTATATTAGTGGACATCTGTACATACAGTATTCAGCGGTAGTACGGCTTATATCAAATAAAAATTTGATTTTTTTTAAATAAGGGGTTGAAACCATACAATACATAAAACTGTAAAACGTATATTTTTTATAATTTTAAAATGAAAATACCTATCCATTGCAAATTGCAAAAATACTTGTGTTGTGATTTTAAAATAATTTCACTATGCGAAAAGGTTTTCCCGCCAATCTCAGGGCCTTGTAAAGTAGTCTCTCCACAGCAAGAGTATACATTAATAATATAAAAATTAACGTTTGTTTGTTCTCTTTCTCTGCTGTGCTTTTATGCTAGTCATAAGATTTTGATGGAACGTTGGTAAGTTGTGCGTGCGCTCGCGAAGGTTTCTACAAAAAAAATTATATTAAGGGATGAGGGCGAAATGGGATTGAGGGTCACAGCGGGATCCCCAAAAATAAAGTGAAAAAAAAAAAAATTGGGCATGTTGTGCGTTCACTCGCAAACATTTATGCTGAAAAAAATTATTTTGTGTACGTGAGGAGGGAAGGGGGGGGGGGGGGGGGGGCAAAACAGGGTAGAGGGTCGGATCGGGGTACCCAAAAATTTACTTTAAAAAAAAATATATATTTTTTTAATTCTACGTGCGCCCTCAAATATTTGTAACAAGATAAATTTTTTAAGTTGGAAAAGAAAAATGGTAAAAAAGGGTTGGGGCATAAAATAGTAAGGGGGTAGGACATGGTATCAAAAATATTTGTGTAAAAATTTCTTTGGTGTGTTGTATTGCGTACGCTCGCGAAGATTTAAGTCAAAAAAATTTTAATTTTCGTGGCGGGGGGAGGGTAAAACGGGTTAGAGGAGCATAACGGGGGTAACCTATATATTTTGTGGAAAAAAAAAAAACATTCGGTGAATTGTTGTGCATGTGCCCGCGAAGGTTTCTGCCACAAAAAATAAATCCTTTTATTTGATTGGGGGGGGGGGGGAGTGGCAGCTAGATTAAAATTCATACGCGTAGTTAAAAACCAAGAGAAATTACACCAGAACAACACGAAGAAAATACACATAAAATACAAATAATATCAGAACGGAAAAACCCAAGCTATATAATCAGCACAACTAAAAAAGCTCGGAAGAAAACAATTAAGAGATCAAAGACAATTACTGGGACGAACATCAGACATCACGTAAGAGTGGATAACAAGGACAACACAGACGAAAGTAAATTACAGAAGCTCTTTAAAGAAACCTTCTTTTAACCATCCATACCCACTGTGAAAACTCAGATCCATGCTGATTCCGTAGCATTATCGATGGTATGAATGGGAGATATTTTATCCACATGAGTAAGAAAGGTCGTTAGTTGTTAGTACATGCTCCTTTAGTGTAAAACTACCAGACAGTTTTTAAAAATACGCATTTGTTTTTATATAATGACTCACGTACTATCCGTAGTGTTTTATTTCTTATGGTTTTTTGCACTGTAAATTTTTTTAGTACTTTTACAAGGAAAATTCTTCAAAACCCAGGCGCTCGATAAATCATTTGTAAAACTACAATGGTTGTTCTCGTAAAGAAAATAAAGTATATATGTTTGCAAAATTACGAGGTAAAGACTTGTATTTGGACTTGCAATAAATACAAATTAAATTTCAAATACGAATTTTGCTTTAATTATGACACTCAACTTGTTTATAAAATAACTTTTGAACAAATAAGTTTTACATGTAACTATTTATAAAAATAAAATCATGGAAGCATCCAGATTTAAACCTGCATCCTCGCGCCTAAATACCAACCATCTTAACATTCGACCACCTTGACTTACTAGCTTGTAAATGTTTCTTTATTTTGATGCGTTAAATGTACAGTTCTGTGATAAGAACTTTTTAATTTTGAAGCATGCAATCGATAAGACTGTTCACTTTATTAAAAAAAATTGCTTTCCAGAACATGTGATTTGCACGTAACTATGTAATTTCCGACGAACCCATGATTTTACAAATATAATCCTTGTAACTATGCAAACAAAGAGGAAATTTTCGTACATCTGAAAATTTTTTTGTAAAACTGTAAATAAATTCGCGGTAATCTATACATATAAAAATGAAAGGTGACTGATTGACTGACTGACTGACTGACATATCAAACTGCAGCCCAAACCACTGGACCTATAATCGTGAAATTTTATGTGGGGGTTCCCTTCAGGTCGTAGGCGAGCACTAAGAAGGGATTTTTCGAAATTCGACCTCTAAGGAGGTAAAAAGGGGTGAAATGTGTTTCCGAAGAAACGTCGATAGAGCTCGAACCCGACGGCCTATCATCGTGATTTTTACTTTAATAGGACACTCGTAAAAATGCATATTAGCTAATTTAAGGATTCTTGGAAGTTCAACTTTTAAGGGGCTGAAAAGACGTTAAATGTGTTTCCAATCAACTATTGAAATCTATCGAACCCTTCGGGATAGAGAGTTGATATTCACTTCAAAATATTGCTTACGTAAATACCCAAAAAGTTGTTTTAGGTTTTTTTTGAAATTCGACCCCCAGACAGTAAAAAGGGGCAAAATGTGTTTTTAATGAATCGTCTTTATCTTTGAAACACAATTGGCTATCGTCGTGATTTTAACTTTAATTGGTTACTTTTACAGATGTCTATGGCAGGACTCAAAATCGTTTTGAAATTCTTTATTTAAAGGGGTGAAAATACGTGAAATGTGTTTTCGATTATCCTTCCATATATATCGAATCAATCGAGATATCGAAGTACTCTTTGCTTTAAATGGGTGTTTTTGTAAGTATCCCAAGTACCATTTAAAATATATTTTCCGAATTCGGCCCTAAATTGGTTAAAAATGGGGTAATATGAGTTTTCGACTCACATTCGATATATATCGATTCCATAGTTTTTTATATAAAGACGTGATTTTTGTTTAGGATTGATGCTTACTCAAATAACTAAAAAGTAATTTCAGGAATTTTCAAAATTCGCCACCTAAGGACGTGAAAAGGGGTGAAAAGTGGTGAAAAGCGTTTTCAATTAATTGTCGATATATCTTGAACCCAGCTGGCTAATTTTGTGGTTTTTTACGTCCACGAGATACCAATAAAGTATTCTAAAACGTGCTTCAAGGGTTTTTCGAAATTTACTCTCTTACGTGGTAAAAATACCTTGAACGTGTTTTAGATAAATCCTCGATATCTATCGTAACCGTCGAGATATACAATTAATTTTTGCTTCAGGATGATGATTACAGAAATACCGCAAAACAGTTTGCAGATTTTTCGAAATTCGATTTCTCAATACTGTGCAGGGTCGACTGAACGGGCTAGCGATGTGATTTACACTTCAGTTGGATACTTATACAAATTTCTATGATGTAAATTTAAAATTTTTCGAAATTCGACACCCAAAACGGTGAAAAAGCACAAATTTTTTTTTCCATCAACCCACGATATCTATCTAACCAGTAGCGATGTTGAAGTGTTGTTTGCGTCAGAGTGATGCTTACGTAAATATATAAAAAAATATGTATGTATTTTTTTCTTTATAAGAAACGTGATTATTAAGAATAAAACTTAGTTGGTCAATAATCAAGGCAGACGATCCGAAAAGCAGGAACGAGCAGCGAGAAACAACCTATACGGGAGTTTCACTCTACAGTAACCTATCGAGACGTGATATTGTACAACCTCTATGAGCCCAGGACACAGATATTTTATTTCTTTTTCAATAAATATTATTTTCATGAGTTATTTCGACGTTACGTGACACAGTTGTTTGTCACTCAGGTCTAAATTCCGGGTGGTTCTGGGCTCGAATTCCGTTAAAAGCTGCGTACAAACGTACAATTCTGACACACAAAAACTACAAGGCAGATCGAATTAGTGCAATTTACATAAGTCTTTAAAAGGGGTAAAATTGCAGTTCGCTTTTCACTTAGGTTCTTCTACAATATCAGCTGACATATCGTCGGTATACTGCCAAAAGTGATTAAGTCATAAATGCTATTTCGTTTAAAAACAGTATTAAATTGTGGATATTAACAAAAATGTGGTATGTTACTATACTGTGACACAACAGTACGAAACGACGAATAGACTTTAAACTTGGGCAATTGTTCGTGAACAACATATACATATTCCTAGCATTTTTATAATTTTATCTCATTTTGACTTTGTCACTTTTGGCAGTAAACCGACGATATATCATCTCACTAATCTCAGGTTTGGGGCAC
>PNEQ01030552.1:24687-60566 GCA_003012365.1 Medauroidea extradentata | reverse complement strand
AGGGTAGTGAAGTGTACAAAGCGCGCTCACGTGACCTCGATCAGTCGTGAACACGGCCGCACCACGTCACACAGTACCACGAGATGAGTGTTGAGCTATAGCTACGATGCCAGGGTAGTGAAGTGTACAAAGCGCGCTCACGTGACCTCGATCAGTCGCGAACATGGTCGTACCACGTCACACAGTACCACGAGATGAGTGTTGAGCTATAGCTACGAAGCAAGGGTAGTGAAGTGTACAAAGCGCGCTCACGTGACCTCGATCAGTCGTGAACACGGCCGCACCACGTCACACAGACTCACGCGATGGCGTCCTTCGTGACTTCGCTCGACGACTTTTTCGCCCGGAGGAGAATTTCGCATGTCGGTGCGAGAGAAGTCAAACCTGCAACGTCTGTGATGGATCGACGGGGAAGGCGGGAGAAAAAAGAATTCCAGGTTGTTCTGTTTGTTGAAGGGGAGGAGTCAGGACTCCGAAGTCGCCTGGCCTAATCTGTCATTCGCTCGTGTCGAACCCAGTTGTCACGCAATCCCGTGTGATTCACAGGAAGTAGCTGGAGGCGCGACCGGAAGTACGCCTGCGCCTCTCCCAATTCTCTCTTCACAACTCTTTTCAAAAGGAGCGACGTATTTAACGTTATATTTTACGCTTATGCTGTTACATGGTGGAAGATATCGTCTATCGACAGAGTTACCACGCCCTGAGACTTTATTTTTGTTATTCCGTAGCATGAGTTGGAATCTTACGGAAAATAATACACCGTTTTTAATATAGTTAAGTTCAGTTGTCTAACAGGTCCCTATTTACCCTAAAGTTCTTATTTTTGAACTTGGTCCCTGAAAGTCCGTTTATTTTATCTCCAAGTTAAATTAATTTAAGTTTTTAGATACATACGTATGTATTAGTGATTAATTTTTTGGCACTTAATTATGCCAGTATGCGTTCACCCCATTCTATAACAATTTATCTGGTCTGAGATTTAAAACTGCAGTAGGAATAAAAATGTGTCTGTTATCATATTACATTATGCTTTTACGTCTACCATAAAGTTAAATGCTTAGAACAAATTTTTTTATTTGGCTTTTGTGATTCAGTCGCGTCACTACGATGTTTTGGCAGTTATTGCTGCTGTCCATCTTCAGTTAGGCTGTTGACTAGCTTATGATGAAGACTTCAGTTTTTTCTTTTACACTCTCAAACCTTTATGTAGTAATGAGCTCCGTTTCTAAAATATCTTATTTCTTTCTTCCCTAGTGCGCAGTGTAGTTCAAGTGCATACTGTAAACTTTTACCTATGATATTTTTCACAAAATGTTGAATTATGCTTATCTGGCCTGTTGGTTGAGAATTTTTCATCCTTTTTTTTTTGTCCCTATAATGATCCCTATTTTTTACTTTGGTCCCTTATCTGGTACCCATTTTAAACATGCGTGGTCCGTAAGTTCTTAATATTTTTGCTTGAAGTTGTTGAGACCCGTGCAGGTTTCATAGACTATTGGTAGGAACTGGAAATTTCCGCGAGAAATATTTATACCTGCTTTTTTTAGTGCCAAATCTGCACATCTGCAGCTCTGTTGTATGCTCTGTGGATGGATGTTGTTGACTCTCTGTGTCTTTAGATTTTGTCCGCTAATCACAGACGTGTTGTGTCGCAGTAACTTTGTTATGATTATTACAGTCAAATGAGGAATGTATTCCACAAAGACACGGAATAAATAACGGCGAAGCTAAACTGCAGAAGTGCACGTAAAAAATTGAAACAGGTTGGTGTGATAATAGTTTGGCTTAAATGTCCAGTCCCTAGTGATCGACAGAGAAATATCGCAAAAATATGTGTAAGGCTGCAAGATTGTTGTACGTTTCTTGGTTGGTGGAATTGTGTGTCTGCTTTCTGCACGCTACACTGTAAAAAAAGTTTGCAATATTACTCATCATACGTATCGTAATATTCCCCAACCTTGAGAGGGAAATCTGATTTCCGAATATGTGTGGAAATTTCCGCAAGCTAGTGTATTCGCCACACAAACCACTCCGAAGTTTCGCTCACAGGTTATGTCATTTTGTCCTAGAGGACTTGCGCCGATATGTAATGAAAAATTACATTACCAGTTGAGTAACTTTCCTTGGCACGTATTGATTAATTTTCCCTCATTTGTAGAGGTATTTAGCTTCAATTACATGTAGAGTAAATTTACCTCAACTTTTTTTTACAGTGTAATCACGATGCTTGAGTGCTGAAATTACAGAAATTTTTAGTCTCCTGGCATTGCCATCTTCAGTAGAAGGCCACGGCCTTAAAATTGGCAACCCCTCTAGGAATGGTCATTTAAACACTTCTTTTGTCTCGTTACAGGCAGTGGCGTCCCCTGATTCGCAGGTATGTAGGACAGTGTAACGAATCAGGTACAGTCATTGCCTTTGGAGAGGTAACAGAAGTGTTAAAATGACCCTTGTGTGCAGGGTTGCCAGATCTAAGGACGCGGCCTGCTACTAAAGATGGCTGTGCTCCTGGTCAATCAGTATATAAAAATTTTCCCTGCAGAAAGCAGCTATTTGGAAAGTAGTTTGGTGGGCGCATAGAGAATTGTAACATACCTTGTGCTGCTCTACCTACAGTATAAGTAATGGCGATACGTCCTGGCAATGCACATAAAACAATTATCATGCCTAGAGGCCGGAAAATCTTGCGGATTCATTGTACTGCATGTTAGAATGCATTGTCCTATACATACTCAAGCCCCAACTATTTGTCCACCAGCTGCTACTCAGTGGAACAGCAGACAATGAACGAACAGACAGGGCTTGAATGTGCGTAGGACAATGGAATCTAGCATGCGGGTCATTGAATCAGCGAAATTTCCCGACCTCTAATCGTACCTATCCGTTGAAATGGGCCTGTAAACAACTTGTTAGGGAAGGGGGAAAGAAATCCCGTGAAAACGTCAGTGTTGATCACTCAGAAAAAGTTTTCACTGAGTACAAGGTGGTCAAATATAAACAATGGATTTTTTTTAAATATGTGAATAGTTGTATCTCATTAACACGCACACACATATGATCTTTGAAAGAACTGTGTAATGGGAGTGCATGACTGTATTTATTTGCTTGGACATACTCCATTGTGAAATAAATGACTGTCAAAAGAAAACTGATATAAGACAAGGTAAACTTAAATAAGCAGAGTATGCTTTAGGCCACAGGATACATACACAACACAAAATTCGAAAAATGGTATCGGGTAAAATAAATTATCTGTTTGTTCCTTGTTTTATTTGACCCGATTCCATTTTTGGAATTTCACGTTGTGTGTGTATGCTGTTGACTAAAGCATACTCTGCTTATTTATGTTTTCTTGTCTTATTTTAGATTTCTTTTGACAGTCATTTATTTCACAATGGAGTATGTCCTAGCAAATAAATACAGTAACACACACACACACACTCTTTCTCTTACTATCTCGCTGTTTACATTTTACACGTCTCCCTTTTGTCCACATTTTTCCATTATTGGTTTTATTTTTCTTTCCCTTTGAAACTGTTAGTTCTCTACTATTGTCTTTCTTTTTTTACTTGTTTTCTCTTTACCATTTTCTTTAGTTGTCACTACTTATTTCTACAGAGTACGGGAGGTCCTGGGTTCGAATCATGGCTCGGGCATGCATGTTGAGCTGTACCTTCACCTCACTTCACCCTCATTGGCTGTTAAGACCTCGTTGTTTAAAGGCCGTAAAATCCTCTCATCTCTCCTTATTTCTGTAGGCATGACTATTTCTTCGCATTTTGACTATAGGTCAGGTGGAACGTCAAGAACGTATGCTTCACTGTTACGTCTGTAATTGGACGACAGCTGTTCTGATACACCTTTGACGACAATAAGCCAGTAATAAGGTAATAATTAGAGGGGAATACACTATCGAGTGTGACCAGTGCATGTCTTGGACTGAAGAGTGTAAGCGTCTGCCGATGTACCTGCGAAATACTCGTAACTCTACATTTCACTAAGTCTTCATTTATCACTTTGTCTTTTTCTCTTTTACTTGATTCTAGTTCTCTGTCATTATTTTCCTATTTGTCTGTGTCGTGTTACGTTCGCATTCTCTGCCTTTCTCCTTATTTTCTTCCCAGCGGTATGTAAGATCGTGTGCTGCTGGCCCTATGTGTGTGGAGGCATAGCTGGCAGGGCACACAGCGCAGTAACTCGCCAGAGCTACGAGGCCAGATGTGTTGTGGTCAGCCACACACACAACACACATAGCTCCTGGTAAACGCTCCATTCAGCTGGGATGGGCCGGAGATGGCCGGCTACTCTCTCTAACTGACGGACTGCTCGGCCTCGCACATCTCCCCCCACCCCACCCTCCCACCTCATAGTGACCTCGTGCAAGCCACGAGCCTCCACTATAGTTCACTCTAGTTGTGCGAGCATCGACCCTCCTCCTAGTTTACTGCCAGGCACCTGTTCACTGCTCCCGTACTCTTGACTTAAGCACCCTGTCTATCTACCTTCAAGCCAGACAGTTTTAAAAGTTAATAAATTTATTTTGATAATTCAATTTTAAACATAACTCGTCCAAACGTGAAACCTTGAAGGAAATTGTCACGTAACTTTTATTTTTAATTGTTTATATCAGAAACGTGTATTTTTAAAATAATCTTAGTCGGACTGTTTCTTACGAAATATTACGTTGAACACATTTGACTGGTGAATTATTTTTAAAACTGCTCAAATTAAAGTGATTTCATTTAATTTATTCCTCAAGGGGTATTGATCCCTCTCAGATCGTAAGTACGGGTTTTCTTATAAATCAGGGAATATATAGTGTGTTTTACTTTTTCCACGTTGACAAGGCATAATTAACTGTTTCATTCAGTTTTTGGAATCCGTATAGGAATGTTCCTGTTACCTTTCTGACCTCAGTAGTCGCTCCCGTAAATAAAGCCATGTTTCATTGTTAGCTGTTTCCCACCTCAAAATAATAAATACATTAAAGTTCCAACAATTTCATTAAATCGATTAAGTTTGTATCCACGCCGTGCCGTGACAAAACATTTTACACATTGACTGGAACAAAAGTTATCGAGATGAAGCGGATAAATCCAAGGTGCAAGCTAGATGGGCATCTAAAATGGTTTTTCCTTCCACCGCCATCTTGGATTTATTTGACATCAGTAGAGATACGATTTTTGGGTTTGAATTGTCTTACGTGAACATCGGCAGCTCTAAGTGCAAGATTATTGGCAGCGTGTCATTATGTAGAGACGTGTGACGTTGAACTACGCCAATGAGAGCGAGGTTCCAGCGATAACACATGTGTGATGCGCGGGTTGAGTCACAAGACCCTGAGAGTGGAAATCAACTCATCTCTGACTGTAAATCATAACTGCAGACGTGACCTTAAGAGGGCCGCCTATCACGCGTTAAAATGAGTTGAAGTGTGTTCGTAAATACGTTTATTTACGAAACTATTCCACACGTGCCCGTTGTGTCAACCTACGAAAAGAGAATAGCTACACTTCAAACGATGACGGAAAGATAGCTTCTATACATCAAATAAATTAGTAAAATAATTTCGGAGCCTCTCACAGTGGTAAAAAACCGCCTTTTCAACCTGTTAAATTAATATATATATATATATATATATATATATATATATATATATATATATATTACTCATGGGATTCGTGTAGAATTACTCTAAAAACAGGTAATGGACTCAGCTTAAGACTTTCCACCAATAAAAATATAAGGTCACCACATAAAGTGCCAGTCAGGCGAGTGATCTACGATACCTAGGGACTGGGAAATTTCGTGCATTCAATGACCTGTAGACTAGAATTCATTCTACTATGCACATTCAAGCCCCGTCTATTCGTTCACTGTCTACTGTTCCACAGAGTAGCAGCTAGTTGACGAATAGTCGGGGCTTGAGTATGCATAGTGGATTCCAGCCTACAGGTCATTGACTTGGCGAAATTTTCCAGTCCCTAACGATACCACTGCACGCTGTTTCAGTGCCTTGCGGTAGAGGCGATACCGCACCATACGAGCCGGTCAACATCGCCCTTGGCGCCGTGCCTCACTCACACTAACACACGGCGCCATCAAGGCATTGTAACAAGTAGATACAAACATCTAGTTGACGGTCATATATGACGCCCGTAGTGCATCGTAGCAAGACGCGTGTATCACGTGACACAGGCGGTGTGAGACTGCACAGTCAAGTAGCGGCAGAAAGTGTCGGCTACGTCGTGTCGGACATAAGTTGTGTTTGTCGACACTGGAGTGGCTGTCACGTGTGCAGCCACACTCTAGGACTTGGTGTGCTTGCCTGTCCGTGCCGAGTATGACAGCCTGGTTTAGAGTAGGGGAGAGGGTGCGGTAAAACTACGCACACGAAGTCTGGCCACGACGTGTCAACACACGCACACGTCACTGGTGGCTGTCTGACTGTGACAAATACACAGGGCCTACACAACGGTGACTTCTACTGTAAATAATACTCCCTTCCTTTTTTTCCCCCCTGCACTCTTCAAGACTGACTACATCACTTGTTCGAAAGCAAACTTCCGCGAATCTTGGCGGGCACAGATGCAGAGAGACACTGAACAATCGAAAGAAAAGTTGACTGTTCTCTAGTCTGCAACGTGCTTTGTTTCCATATTGGTCATCGTTTATTTGTAGCAATGATTCTCTATTTAAGGGCGTTGAACCCGTAAAATTCCATTTTTTAATATTTGTGCTAAACAGTGTTCAACTTTTGCACATCAGATAACACGTCATTTTCCCAAATAAAAAATATAGGTCTCATAGTTCTTGCATAATCACTCATCGAAGTCACAAAATGGCCATTGCGATGTAGCCGAAAAAAATTTAATTAACTGATGAATTCAAAATTGCAGGAACTGAAAGTCAGTGTATCAATGCATCTTATGACATGTTTGACAAAAGTAAGTTTTGAAAATTTTAATAGTAGACAAAAGTCAAAGTTATGCAAAAATGTATTCATTTTCATACATTAAAAAAAATAGAAAAATGTATCGCTTTGTGTTTACAAAAGTGTCTTGAACTAGCTCACATCGTTAAGTATCGATATGAATTATTTTGTTTCTGCAAGTTAATTATTTTTTATTGCTTTGGCTTCACCGCAACTGCCATTTTGTTACTTTGATAGGTGATTATACCAAAACTATGGGACCATTTTTTTTATTTGGGGAAATGACATGATATCTGATGTGAAAAAGTTGAGCAGTGTTTGGCACAAATATAAAATTTTGAAATTTTACGCAACCAACGTCCTAAACTGGAACAGCCATAATAACAGTGCAGCTTTGACACAGGCCGTATGCGATATGTGCCAAAACTGTTGACACATATAACACATTGCATCAGCCAATAGTAGTAGGATAAAGACCCTACAGTTTATTGAAGGGTATGTCGACAGTACAATAAATTATCCCTCTGGGGCGAGTATGTTGGGAAGGTTTCAGAAACCCCGGTGGCACGTGGCGCGCAGAACTTGGAAATAAACAAGCACGTCCTCGCCAGACGAACGTTAATTAAGAAAGAAAGGAGGAGGGTAAAAAATAATCCTCCTCTCAGACAATAGAGACGATCTGCTCAAAAGCGGATACGGCAAATTAAGTGAGACAAAGGGCTTTTATTTACTTTCTCGTGGGCGAATCCGCCTGACATTTTGCTCTGGAGTCGAGTTGGTACGTGCGCCTAATTCAATAGCGTACCTGGTGAAGGGGCGGGGGGGGGGGACATTGTCGGCGTGAGCGGTGTCGTAGCAATACTGACTGTAGACGCTGTTGTTTTTGTCGCGGAAATACAGCTCAGCCGATAATGCTGTTTCCGCGAGGACCTTTCCTGAGAGTCTCGAGTGGCGAACTGTCCCGTTGTCATTTTATTATTTCTTTGTTTCCTCGCTGCGATATAACATTTTAGCCGTTCAATTAGTAGTTTCACTTACACATTACATACTATCAAGTGTATGCTCGTTCACAAGTTTCAAAGTTGGACAATTGTGACCACTAATGTACAAGACTGCGCTGACAACAGTAAATACAATGCTCTGCTCTGCCGAGGGCTGGTTGGTTGTTGTTGGAATTTATGTTCAATTGGTTGGTGTCATTGCTGTCGACCTATAAGTAGGGACCCCTATTGTTCGCGAAAAGAATTTTGTCCCACTTTGTTTCCGTGCCTTACGTGCACATCTGCAGTTCTGCTACGTGGTCAGTGATTGGATATTTTAACTGTCACAAGCCTTGGTATTCTACCGGCAAATCACAGACGTGTGATGTTGCAGGAACGTTAATATAATTGGCTCAGTCAAAGGATACACGGCTCTTCGCACAGACACGCTGCCAATAATCGTGAAGCAGAATTGCAGATATGCACGTAAGGCACTGGAACAAAGTGGGGAAGATATTGCTTTTCGCGAAAAACAGGGGGTCCCTACCTGTACAATATTTCCAGAGGCTCTATTGGTAAAGCCACCTGCACTGGATAGTCGGTTAGACACCCGTCCAGGGTTCGAATCCTGGATCGTACATGGATGTTGTGTTGTCCGTTTGCCTCACTTCGCCCTCGTAGGCTGGTAAGTCCTCGTTGCTAAAGGACCGTTAAACCCTCTTACCTTGCTTCTGTTTGGAAAGTTGTTAAAGGGAATTATGCGTACTATGTTTTTAATTAGGAACCCCGAAGAATAAATAATAATTCTTGCGGTAGTTAAAAGCTTTGGTCCTGTTCCTTCAGCTTAGTCAAATAAGAGATTAAAGTCCTGTCAACGTTATCCTGTTTGCGCTATTTCTTATGTTTTACAATAACGCTGGAAGAGCATAATGTTTTACTATGGCATGGTTGCCAAATATTTTCATTTAATTAACTTGGTCGTCAATTATAGATTACGTTTTAAAAACTGTGCTAGCTAATAAATAAATAAAACCTACTAATTATTCAACGTCCTGGCTTTTAGTACATTTTGTGGAAGGGAATCGTAAAAACGTAAAAAACTTAAAATGATGTTTTATATGGGATATGTGATTGGCTGGGTCCGTCATTTACGCCCTCAGCTGGAATATATCGTAGAGTTACCAGTTTGACGGACGGAGGTTCTTGCATCAACGATGAGTGACACCACAGTTGCGTGAGGATTGTATCGTGGTGCTCCTTCCTGCGTGGTTTGCATTCGAAACCTCGTTGTCTGAAGATCACAGTCAACTATCTGCGATGTTTTTGTGAATATTATGCTTGAAATCTTAAAAAGGAGTAGCCTAGATCACGGTCGTAGAAGAACAGGTCTGGACACTCGCCTGGATATTTGACCCCCTTGTTGTTTGGCTGTAGTTCACCAAGTTACCGAGGATATTGTGTTTTATTGGCGCTGATGTTACGGCGGTCAGACTAAACTCCGCCAACTTCCCGCCCACTAAGATAAACAATTTATCAAAACTTATTCTTATCAAATTATGAAAAACTTCCTTCGCTCACAATTTTAAATCATGGCTCCAGAAATCTTTATTCACTTTATAATGTTAACAATAGAAAAAAGTGGACGGAGTTTGAGTCCGACCGCCCGGAAAACAGCGCCAAAAAGTACAACATTCTCGGTAACTTGACGAACTACAGCCAAACAACAAGGGGGTCAAGCAAAATACATTGTTAGATAGGCGAGTGTCCAGAACTGTTCTTCTACGACCGTGGCCTAGATACATTAGAAATGCCACATAGAAGTGTAGAAAATTATTTTTGCTATGGTATCAGCGGCGTGTATTGAAGGTGTTGCAAGGTAAGCTGAGTTTGTTCACTCACAACTGTACATGTTTACTTCCTATACACTTCAGCCTCTCAGACGTAGTTGTATATATGTCACGTCACGTGTTTGTGGGTGCCTTTTAGCTAACTATTCAGTAGCCGCATTACGTTGTGTTAAGTGGGAACAGTAACTGCCATCTTAGAATTCTTGCATTTTCGCTAAGTTACATACAATGAAATTTGTTAAAAAATTTTGTCTGGCGTGGCGCAGTGTACCGCAATTTTCATTAGCATGTTTTTATTTTTATATTTGTACCAGATATCTTTTTTCTTGTTTAACACACAAAATGTAACAACATTTTGCTCTCATAAAAATATTTTATCTCGCATAGTTTTTGCGTAATGACTCGTTAGAGACAAAATTTGCATGTTTCCGTTTTAAGGACGACGCTAAAACCAACTCAGTTACCAAACTGAAAAGATTCACAGTGAATATCGATGTTGTTGGCTACAAGTTCATATATGTTAAACCACAATATAAAATATTTTCGTGTTTGAAAAAAAGTATTGAATTTTTAAAAATTTTAATTTAAATTTCAGCATTTTGTTATAAATACAAAAAGATCTTATTCTTTGTTTTTATGTACGTGACATTCTATACTACGACGTCTTTATCCACTGTGAATTTTTTTCAGTTTCGTATGTCAGTTGGTTTTAGTGTAGTCCTTAAAACGAAAACATGCAAATTTTGACTTTAACAAGCCATTACACGAAAACTATGAGAGAGAGAAAAAAACTTCGTAAAAGTCAAATTTTGTCATATTTTGTTTCTAAAATAAGAAAAAAAAATCTGGTCCGTGTGACATTTGTTAGTCACATTAATATACTTATAAAATACAAATATATGTATAGTTATTGAATTTGGGAGCTAACTGGCACGCCTAAAAGTTACCACATATTGTTCTCGATAAATTCTTTGGTTTTAATATGTTGTTAGTTTGATAATATTGTAGTCAGGTATAATGCAAAAGTTGTAGATTTCACGCGTGAAATCCTCATACTTAATGGTCTCTTAGAGTATTACTCTTTGATATAAAGTCTAGTCAAGGTAAATTTTTGCTGTTTTAAAAGTATTAGTTTTTAAGTGTTGTCTTTTTTGTGAAAGAACTTTTAAAGTGCGCGCCTATGGGTAAAGTATTGATCGATGTCGTGACTGTAAGACTGAGGAGGGTAGTGAGGGGAGAGGGGCGGCCGACACAGCTGGTGGCAAGTGAGAGAAGTGGGGAGGGGAAGGCAGAGTGTTTTTGACCGGAGCCGAGCGGCGTAGACTCTGGCATGGACTGAGGAGCCGTGAACGACAAAAAGTTATCGACACGGCGTGCCCTGTTGTTACTACAATTTACGGAGAGTAACTTGATGAAATTTGTGTCCAGGGGAGCAGCGGATACCCAGGGATTATTCCGAAGCATATGGAATTTTCAGCCCAGCACTGTTAGAGGTGCAGGGAATCGCCTGATGCTACGATTTGACTGCGAGTCTGCGAGGATTTCCAGGAAAGGAAATTGGTACTGCTTTGTCGTGTTTGTCAGCAGAAAACTGTGAGTTCTGTCTGTTCGTATATTTCTGTTCCTTTTAAGAAGAAATTGCCATTATTTAGTGGATTTGGCCACTCATCATTTTAACTCTACATACATCACCGATTAATAAGCGCTCAGTACTGCAAGCCATTTACAAGTTTTTCGGCTGCCCCCCTACCCTCTCATTTACACGAATTAGAGACAAATGTGATTGGACATGTAGTGTGATCGCGAAAGAAAATAACTATCAACAATTTTGTCTATGTTTTGATTGTATTATAATACAGCTATATTATATGTTAGTGCGTATATTGTATCATGCAATTTTTTATGTTGTATGTGGGTATGGTAGCCCATTTAGTATCTAAGGCATATAAAAGTTTGTTTTGTGGTTTTGGAAGTTACAGAGTTAATTTGCCTTACTTCGAAAATGCCCCCTTTTTACCATCCAATGAAAACTTTCCAAATAAACACATAGGGTTAAAACAGCATTAAATGAAATATTATTTAACATAATTGATGCCTGCTATGTGGACTTTAGGTTGTTTGCATTCCTGTAATGATGGTTAAGGAGGTTTATCCGTCCAGCAGGCTCATCCGAATAAAAAATAAAATAATGGTGATGAAAATTGCTATACACCACGCCTTTAAGCGATACAAAATTTCGTACCTTCATTGCCTTTCTTAGTTTATGGCTAGTGACCTTCCTGAAGAAGAAAGTAGTTATTTTATACGGATGGTCAGAGGTATAGTATAAGCAATATTAGTCAAGTAATGCCAACTGTATACAGTGTGATAAACTATTCCTAGGGACCCTGAATTTTCGCGAAAAGAATTTTGCCCCACTTTGTTTCAGTGACTTACGTGCACATCTGCAGTTCTGCTTCATAACAAGTGATTGGACGTCTTAGCTCTGGCGTGTCTTGGGGTTTACTGGCAAATCACAGACTCGTGATTGGCAAAGTCAAATGAGAGACATTACTTCACAAAAACACGCTGCCAATAACCGCGCAGTACGCTATAGAAAACGTGTAGGCCTAATTAAATGCATAATTTACATTATTCAACATATCGGATACTGATGTCATTAAACCCAGTTGTACGCTTGTTACTGGTTACTGCTGCGTGCAACGAGATTGTACAGCACTGGGCAAACACTAGCTTACCTAGCAACTGCTCACCACACGCCACTGTACACAGAAATTTTTTTTTTGGAAACTTGTTTCCAAAAAAAGTTTTTGTAACACTACAAAAATATTTTGTAAAATTTGCAAAAAAATGTACTGTTCCACATTATTTTGTATATTTACAAACATTTCTGTAAATCTACAAACAAATGTGGTTTATTTACGGCTAATATATGGTTCACTTTATAACAATTGTTTGTAGTGTTACAAAATTTTTTTAGAAACTATTTTCCAATTTTTTTCTTAAAGTACGAAATGTTTTGTAAAATGTGATAGGCCTCCTAGGTTTATCTTATTTCAAACAGGAAAATTTGCTCCTTAACATTCATTTTACTAGTTCCTAAAGGAGTTCATATTATTTGTAACTACTTTCAAAGGTTTCGGACATCTCACTTTTATTACCTGAATGATAACGTGCTGATGTTAGTTTACAAGATTTCCCTTGTAAATGTACAGATTTTTTTTTTTACTGTGTACAATATACGAGATCGAAGAAGTAAAAGAAAATACTTGAATTTCCTTTGGATGCTAGTTTATAAAGACCTTAAAATGTGCGGCCATAAGTGTACAGAGCTGGCCAAACGTACGCTTTCTGTGCAACAATTAGCCTATGCGATACACGAAGACAGGAAAAGTTGCAAATCACAGACATATTTTCGTGAAAAAGACAAAAATAAGTAATTACCAATAAGCCTAGATAGAGACAGGGAAATGTCTCATTTTAATATATTGTGGCTAGAGTCCAATGTTTTAATTATTCTCAATATCTAGCAGCATATACGTTGGCTGGTGTTTGACTTAGTAGTCCATTGCACTGTAGAACTGGTTTTACGAGAATAGTATTAATACGAGGTCATTATTGTCAATGTTGTGAGGTTAAGGCATTTTGTCTTACCTTACACCTAACCACTGTGATAACGTAATTATATTACTTTAAATTGCTGTCTATAACCTACTGTATGTGGTTCGGAATAAAGTGAGCACTCAAAACAGCCCCCTGCTTAAGTTCTACTCTCAGCCGATTCGTATCGTTCCGCGCGTAACGACTAACGACGGGAAATCTCTAACATCTCCGGACACGTCACTTAACGTTTCCGCGTGTAAGATTAATTGTGCAGTCGGTAGGAACATATACAGTTTGATAAAATAAATTTATTTATTATATAAAATTAAATTGATTTTGTTTCTGTATTGTTGTATTTAAGTAGGAAAACACGCGGAATTATACTGTGTAATTTCGCTGCCAACCATACAAGCAGTAAAGGGACTATAGTTCATGTTGCATTGTATGTAGCAACGACTAGTGATATTTTTCTAAGGTTACAGTTTTAATGTTCACTTTATTTCGAATAACCTACAATAATGTTTATTTCAAGTTGATCAACAACTTGATTGTAGAACTACGAACATTACGCGAAAAGAATGTTGTCTTTGTGTCACTGCCGTACGTGCGTATCTGCAGTTATGTTTCATAGTCAATGTTTGAATGTTTTGATTATGACGTGTCTTGACGTTTTATCCTCCAATAGTCGCACAGTTAAATAAGTCAGTCATCGCGCACACGGTGGCTGCCAATAACCACGAAGCAATCGTACATGTGAGCCATTTAAACAAAGTGGTGAAGAAATATTTTCGCTAAAATCATGGTATCTATCTATAATTTACGATAAATGTTGTACAGTAAATTAGCGAGTTTCTCGAGTTTCCAATCAGAGTGAAAAGTGTCAATGTACGTGGTGTATAGCTCTGAACTCAGAGGCAGGACGGCGAGCATCAGAGGCATGACTTGGGGCAGGATAGGAGGACAAGCAGTGACGTGTGTTTGTGGCTCTGACAGCAAGGCCAGGATTACAGCTGCGGCCGTCCTCAGACACAAGTACAACCTCCACGAACCATTCCATCGAAGCACGTAGACGATAAGGAGCTGCCTTGATTTCCCACTGGGGTAGCGCGTGGTCCAGATAAAACTGGAGGTAGGAGGGGTATTCGGCGAGGACGGAAGAAGATTGGCTAGTATCTACTACTAGGCCTGCCGTATGTCTGTGACCACGCGCGCCGGGGGAAGATTGGTCCGCCAGCAGATAAGCCACCAATAACATAAATCCGACCTCGTATGTTCCCCGCTTAACTTCTGCTCGAGCATTCTTAGCTCTTGTTTCCCGCTGTGGCGCAGAATATTTAGCAGTACAGAAGTGGAATAGTCGGTAGGGCGGCAGACTCGGTCACACACAACAGTCAAATGTCTTCGCCGGCCAGCAACATGGCGGAAACGTCTACCGCCAATCAGCGTAAGGCCGGCAACTAAAGAAGTTCTGTGAGTATCTTTGTCCTGAATTCCTCATGTATAGAGATGATGGTTCATCGCTGGTAAACTTGATTGTTTGCTGGGTCCCAACACTCTTTAAAAAATTTTGTAAAATGTACAAGGATATTCTTTGTACTTTTACAAGTCCTTGTAAAAGTACAAATGTATTCTTTGTAAAATCATTAGTTCATGAAGTTACAAGGGTAAACTTTGTAATACTACAAAGGAATTCCTTGTACCTATACCGACAGTTCCTGCACTGTAAATTATTTTGTAAAACATGACAAGGCTCTTCTTCGTAGTTGAACAAACTTTTGTAAATGTTGAAAATATTCCTTGTAAAATTATTAGTTTATAACGTTAAAAGGATTTTGATTGCAAGAAAACTTAATGTGTAGCCAATAAAAATCGCAAGTTCGTCGGAAATTACTTATGCACAGATCACAACCTCTGAAAAGTATTTTTCTGGAATAAAGTGAATATTTATATTAATTGCGTTCGTTAAAAAAAAAATGATTACTGATTGAATGTATACAAATAAATAAAGACTAACTCATATGTAAGTCACTGTGGTCTAGTGGTGCCGACCCCCCGTGGCTCAGTTGGTTGAGTGGCCGGCTTTGGTGCGGGGGGTTCTGGGTTCGATTCTAGCTGGGTGTAAATTTGTGTTTGTACATTTGGGTCTCAAAAACTGTCACTATACAAATTGTCTCACGCAAAGTACTGGGGTCACTCAAATAAAGTCACATTAAAGGGGGGGATGTTTGTTGCAATGATGATACGGAAGCTTTCGCATCGCCGCTGCACCAAACATAAAAAAAAACTGTAAGATGCGTAGATTCTAAGCATAGGGATAGTGATTCGAAATTAGCACTTCCCGAGATTTTTTTTTTTTTAATAATCTCTTGTATGCGTCTTTTATTTAAAAGTTATTTGATAAATAAGTTCAGTGTTATTTATGAAGTACAATGAACATTTAAATGTATTTTTTCCTTATTGAAAGTACAGCTACAAGGTGATTTTACAAACATATACTTTTTATTTTATTACAAGGATAACCATTGTAGTTTTACAAGGAATTTCTATGGCAACTGGGTTTCCAAGGCTTTTATTTGTAAAAGTACAACAAAAATTTTTACAGTGAACGTACGTTCAGTTTTAAAAAGCTCACTAGCTTTTCGCTGTACGCGGATCTGTTACCCTATTTGACTGAGCCAATTATAATCCCGGTATTGTAATATTTGATGCGTTTGCAGACAGTTACACTGTGTTTGACATAATATATCATCCAATACTACACGTTTCGAGAAACTACGGCATTTCAAGGGTTTAAAAATTTTCGCGATATACCATTATCAGTATTCGTGTATTATGAGGGTTTACAGAATATAACACCATCCCCAAAAAAGGATTCGATTTCTAAATTCTGAGGCAAGGTGTACACAACTAGACTGGGAAAATAATGTTGAAGATTCATCTAATATACACAGCGAGTCTGATAGCTAGAGACACTGGAAAATCGCGAAAATATTTAGCATAGTCTCCAATAAACTGTAGTATCTCAATCGTGACACGTATTAACATTTTTCTGGCAAATCACACACGTTCTGTGTTAAAACTGTACAGTTATAGTTGGGTCTGTTGAGGAGAGACACGGTACTCCATATAAACTATAGCCAATAGAGGTGCAATATCTTCAATGTTACACATAGCATGTTGGAGCCTAGCAAACAATCAACTTTTCCCGCGAGTTATCAGTAGAGACCTGAAACATTCTCGAGTTCACTGAACTGTAGGCTAGTCTCCAAGAATGTTTGTGTACTCAATCTGACAGCAGCTGTTAATTAGCTACTCGGTGACGCAGTCAAACGGACCTGTGTTCAGTTACAGTTTCATTATTGGCTCAGCTACTTCCAGGAAGTGTCCAGTAAGTCAACTGTCAATTGTGAACGTGATGCAGACCTATAGTTGCTGGAAATGTAACTTGCACCTAAAATAAAACGCGAATTTTTCAGTTCTATAGTTATCAGTGTCTCTACTGATAGCCTAATAGGTATAGACCTGAAAAATCCGCGTTTTATTTTGGCCCCAAGCTATAATTCCAGCAACTGTAAGTCCGTGCCACTTTCGCAATTGGTCCGTGACTTACTTGACACTTGCTATAAGTCGCTTAGCCAATAATACAGAAGCAACTACATACATATCACTGCGTCATCGAGCATCCAGTGAGTAGATAATGATCTGTGCGCGAATACACTCCGCCAATAACCATGAAGCAAAGCTCGCAGATGTTCACGCAAGACAATGGAACAGGTAGGTGTAAAAACAGACACAGAGCTGGTATCAACAGCCTCAGGCAGCCAGTAAGCAGCGAAATTCGCCTGTACCAAATAAGGCGCTACGATATTTCACGTCTGTATTACTACAGACATGCAAAATTCGCGTTATTTTCTGACAGCTGACTAGACTCCAAGTGACTACAGGATCGTTCGACGTCTCTCGCAGTCCGATATTGTCGTGACTTGCCGCGGAGAATGCTTACGCGGCAGAGAGGCCAATATCTGTAAAGAAGTAACACACGTCAATGACAACACATAAACTTCGTGGCCAATTGAATCGCTGGAAATGCTCTGTTATGCATATGAAAGTGAAGTTTAGTCTGCTACCAAATGATAACAAGAATTTTGAATGTCTTCATGTATTACTGTATAGTATGTGGCACAATCACTGGAACGTAAGGCATTGATACAAACAGGTCAAAGTATATTTTTGCAAAAATTTCCGGTCCTTATTAAAGCAGCATATATGTATGTATATATATATATATATATATATATATATATATATATATATATATATATATATATATAAATTCTATGTGCATATAATATGCATGTAATGCAAGTGTATATATATTCGCCAGAGAGTTATGTTTGTTGTCAGCGTAAATATTGCAGTGCGCTATTTACTGCGGGCTTGGCGCTACACGACCATGTAGAAATGCACAATACATCGCCTCGCCATTTCCCTTCTGTACAGCAAAGCTAGTCGGCGTTGCTTGCTTCTCGCTCTTGCATGCAGCAGGTCCTGACTCTATGGAAGGTTTTGCGGCTGGCACGAGGCAATTCTATGCGGCCGAGATGATGCAGTGTTGGCCACAGGATGGTGGCAAGTTTTTGTGAGGTCTCTCCACAGCGTCGAGGTCGTCTAGGGAAATCTCTCTCTCTCTCTCTCTCTCTCTCTCTCTCTCGCTAGATGCATTGTGAGACCCTCTCGCCCTCGCCTCATGCGTGGGTCTTAGGTCAGCCGAGGAATGGGCAAAGGTTTCCTGGCCGTATATTCCAGAATGGACCATAAAGATGTTTTATCTGCTCGCCTCGGGCCACCGTGCAATCGACAACTAGAACAGACCTTAAAAATTTCACAGTTTTTAAAATATAATACTAGGGGGAGATTGGTACATGTTAGAACCCATCTGAGAGTTTTTGTGGAATTCGCAACTTCTCCGCGACTTATTTCAACGGTCAATAAATTATCACAAAATATTTTAATATTAGTTATGGTTTTTAACATTTGAACTCATGTATGTTTCAGTGACTGGACTTGCACTGAAAAAGAGTATAGTTGTAGGTACCATACTTTTGTTAAAATAGAGGCAACAAAACAGTTTGGTTGTTGGTACTACTCTGGACAGTTTCTTCAACAATATGTTTTGTAGAAGTTACCATCTGGCTTGTAAGAGCAACAAGGCTGTTTGTTTCTTCTACAAAACAGATTGTTGAAGGAATTGTCCATAGTAGTACCAACAACCAAACTCTTTTGTTGTTCCTATTTTAACAGAAGTACTGTACCTGCAACTATACTCTTTTTTTCAGTGTGGGGCAAGAAAATGCCGCAAACATATTTTAGCACAAGCTATATTTCAAACATATATACATTTCGGCCACCCGGAGAAATTTGAACCAATAAGAGGCCTTTAACTTAACTTGGACTTAACAATGTAACATCAGAACTCAAGTGGAACTGGATATTATAATGAAGCAGCAACCAATGTATTACTAGCCGAGACTCAAAAATACTTCGTAAGTTGGAGTCCATCCGGCAGATCACTGAACATACGAAAATTCTCTGCCTCTCCTGATGTGTAAAACTTGCCAGAAGCTGTATTCTGCATGTAGTTCGTGGAGTGGATTGGAGAGATGTTGTGCGAGGTGGGCGTGACACACACGTGGAAAGAGATGAGGTGAGAGGGTTCGACGACGTGTTAACGACGAGATCTTAATAGCTTATGAGGATTAAGTGAGGTGAAGGGAGACGGGAGTCGAACTCAGGACCTATAGCACCATATATCGGCGCCCAATAAACTACGCTACGGAGGCTGGTCATGTGGAAGGAGAATGCAGGGTAAAAGTGAGGAGTACGCCGAGGAAACAAACTAGCCAATGACAAGGTCTGCATGTGACAAACTTGGTTGCCCCCGTGAGTCCACAGAACATATATCCAGGACCATCATGTTGGGAGGCGAGTGTTCTAACCTCTACATCACCGTGACAACTTTCAATATTACACAAGAAGTACTCGCCCACTACTGAGCAAACCAAACATAATAAATACGTCCTGCATACATAGAGTACTTATTACCTTGAAATACAGCGACAGGTGTTATTTTTAAGGAATGGTTCACTGAAGCCAAGGTATGGCCTACAAAGTTGGCAAAGTCAGAAAAATCAGAATCTCCCTTCTATATTTTTTTCTATAAAATATTTCTAAAGCCACCCGGTGGAGGAGGGGAGCGTACACACTGTGAAACTATTTTCCAAATTGTCGTCGCAGGCACGCACGTGTTGTGTCATTGGTCGCATGACCATTGCAAGTCATGCTTCTATGAGCGCTTGAACATCTATTGTCGCTGCCTCATGTTATGTTGATGTGTCTGACGTCTAGCCACTTCCTCGCCGCCCAGCGCATCGACATTAAACTCTCCCGTGTATGGTGTTCCTGCTAGTCATACAGTAATTACCCTGCTGTGTGTATGATGTTCAGCCTGGACTTCACAAGCCTGCTGTCACTATAGAGAACATTAGTTGCTACCGTGCCTATCAGTCAACCTATGTCTCTACCACGCGGATCTACGTACTGGGGGTTTGCTACTGTCTTCCCTACACCTGCACCTGCCGTGTCGACTGCTACATAATACCACAAGTATTCATACAGGATGTTCGGAAATTCACATTACAAACTTCTAGGGCTAGCAAAGGGACGGATTAGACAATATTTTGAATATGAAACCATGTCCGGAAACGTACCGTTTCCGTGCTAAGTCATTAAAATGTGTCGGATGTGCCGGTGTTGTTTTGCAACCGGATAGGCAGTATGACGTCAGAAGAGCACATGTCAAGTGAGGTGTGACGTAAGCTACAGAATTAAGTGAAGTTTGACTCATTACAGAAGAAGAAGGTGATCCTCTGCCGGCCTATCCGGTTGCAAAAAAAAAAAAACGTCACATCCGACACATTGTAATGGCTGCAGCAAGAAAACGGTACGTTTCCGGACATGGCTTCCTGTTCAAAATATTGTGTACTCAAGCCCCTCTACTTGCCGTAGAAGTTTTTAATATGAATTTCCGAACATCCTGTACACGTACAACGATTAGTAGTTTAAAATGTAACGCGAAATCACAGTGTTTAACCCCTTTATATAGCAGCTATATAGCATATGTAGTTGCAATAATGTGAGTAATTTTCAGGCCCTAGTTACTTCTTTCTTTCAGTTAATTTAGAAGTCACTTTTTAAAATAATCAAAGTATCCTAAATAACCATCAAAGTTTGTACTCTGCTTAAAAATTAATGGCTAAGACCCAAATAAATATTACATTTAATCATTATTCTATGGAAGTTGATCGTCAAAAGTGTTAATTTATCGCGAATCACTTACACACCTACTCGTCCGTGGATAATTGTTCACAATAGTAAATCACGACCAGTACTGTACTAGGCCAGAAGATGACGTCAGCAAATAAAATGCTTGTAGTGTAGAATGTTTATTGCTAAAGACCCAGGAATTTCGCAATCACATTTGCGAAGACGTCTGATTTTCAGATATTCTGAACTCCTTCGATACGTAGAGGATTGGGTTCAATGTTACTGATACTTTCTTGAGGACTATGAACCAATATCAGACATGTATGTAAACACTCAATGACAGCTACCTTGTCACATGTACAACTGTACACTCAGTGTAGTAGCAGACAATATACAAGTATCTGAAGATATAGTGTATACAGTCCAGCCTGCTGGTCCTTGAACCCACCACATTTCCTGATCTCTACTGTAAAAAAAAAAATCAAAATATTGCTTGACGCTAGTGCCATGGACGGTTATACAATATTCTCATAGGTCCATCAGGAAAGTTATTAATTGCGTATCGCTTACTGTTCAGGTGGGAAGTATCAATCTTTGCTACGCATTTATAATGCGAAAGATAGGTGGGATTGAATGTGCATGATGACTAGGTCCATGTATCTGAGACTGTTGTTAGCATGGATTATAAGAGTAGGCTACAAATGCAGTATAAACTAACTCAGTGACGAATGCAGGCATCAGACATGACACAAGCTCAGTAAGCATGCAGTATCCTTAAAGTGATACAGTTCGCTGCTCAGCTCCTATAATTGTCATTCCCCGCGGGAACAATTTAACCTCCACTTTTTTACATTCCTACTCTCGAGGAAAATAAAGGAGAAAGGGATGAAATTACTGCGCGTTAAGGCGCAGTGTAATATCGCCTCTACTTCAAGACCCTGAAACATTGCGCAGTGGTGTCGTAGATCACTCGGCTGACTGACACGTTCAGTGGTCACCTCCCATCTTTTTCACTGGTGGAAAGTTTTAAGCAAAGTCCATTGTCAGTCTCTACAGTAGTTTCTGACGAATCCCGTGAGTAGTTTTCTAGATATAACATACCAGTTGTTAGCCATTTTGAGGTGCTCTGAAATTATTTTTTTAATAGGAGTGATGTTTTGAAACTACCCTTTCCGTCATCGTTTAAAGTGTATTTTCTTTTCGTGCATTGGCCCAATGAGCGCATTTGGAATAGTTTCGTAAAGAAAACGTATTCACGAACACACAGCAACTAATTTTAAGTGTGTAGTGGGAGGTAACCTTAAATTTAGTGTTATTTGTTAGCGAAGTGCCTTCTTGCACGCATCGACAGGATATAGGCTACGAGATGTGCGTAGCTCGTATAATACGTATCAGGAGAGACAACAAACCAACCTGCTCGTAGTTTAGTAGTTCTCTCCTCTCACTAGCTCTCTTTCGCTTTGGAAAGTGTCATCTGGATCACCACCATGTAACAGGGGCGTCATTTCAGGTTATTCTTGGGGGGGCGCACGAGATTTTTTTTCGGCGACAGTGCCCTTGTTGCATCTTTTTTATTAATTAGGCATGTATAAATTAGGAACTTCGGTCGTATGTGCCTACATCAGTATTATTTAAATAACAAAAAAAAAAATTGTTTGAACATATCCTTCTAAATTTAGGGGGGTCTACCCCCCTTAAATGACGCCATTGCAGTGTAATGTACCTGGTGTGAGAAATGTTGGATAGCTATACAACTGAACGATTAAAATACTAGAGAAAATGTATAGTAGGAATTTTTTTTGGAGGGGGGGGGGATTTCTTCCGTGAATGTTATAGGCCTAGTTGTTTTGTCATGAACTAATGATATTTCATAGCTGTGTGGTGAGATTATGTTGTTTTATCCTATACCTAGAGCTACTGATTTTTTTTATGAAAATAATTTTTCACTGACTTATGTGCACGTCTGCAGCTTTGTTTCTGGGTCGGTGATTGGGTGTGTTAACTCTCATTTGTCTTGGCGCTCTGCCAGCAAATCACACACGTGTTGTGTCGCAGTTACCGTGTTCTAATTAGCACAGACAATCAGGATACTCCTCTACACTTAGGCATGATGTTGTCAAATAACCATGAAGCAGAGCTGCAGACGTGAACGCAAGGCATTCGAATAAGTTGGAGCAAAATTATTTTCACAAAAAAATCAATGGCGTAGCTTCTGGCATGACAACGCACGCTTACCGCACAGCGGGTGCCGCGCGACTGAGGGAGGAGTGGCCGGCGGGACGGGCCCGCCGACGCTCGGACATCTCCGCCACTGCTCGGGCGTCTCCGCCAGGCGCCGGGTGCGACTGCGCATGCGCGGCCACGACACGCGCGCCCCGCCACGAGGTGGGAGGGACAATCGATGTGCCTGCAGCATGGCGCCAGTGCACTGCGCGTGACGTCACGGGGCAGTCGGGTGTTGGGGGTTGTGTGCGCTGCAGGGGCACCGCGAGCGCGCGACGTGCGAGTTTTTTGACGTCCGCACCAAGACGTCGACTACGGCGGCGCCATGGACATCTTAGGTAACTACAGCTCGACGCTCATAACTATGCTCCGGAGTTTTCGACCCGCTCAACTTCCAAGTTTAGAGCACAGCTACGATATATAAAACTTAACTAAAAATTACTACTTAAAAATTTGGTCGAGACACACAAATACTAGGCTAATTAGACAGGATTTTATATAAAAGTTGTTATACAGTGCAATTTAAAAGTTTCCATTCTTTTTTAAAAGTATGCTCTATTCTATCACTTTTACACGTGCACTTTTAAAATATTTCTTGCAGGTTGTACATATATTAGTGACAAAAGTGTAAATAAAATGTATTTATTTGTCAACAATTGTTGGGCTTTTAAATCTGTTTCTGCACGGTTAGTTTCTTTACATTTTGTAACTCTTATTTTAAAGATATAGGAGTATAACCCCAGAGTTTTTTTTTTTTTTTTTTAGTTAATTTGCGAAAGCACAAATACAGTTGTTTTATTCAATTGTAATAAATTTCATTGTGGTGGTAGTAACCAAGTAAACAAATTAAATTGTAATGTTTCACTCTAAAATAAATAAATTCAGTTGATTTTAAAAGTAAATTCGACATGTTTTAAGTATTTAAGTAATCTGCAAATTTATGTGCAGAATTTTACTTTAAGGTCATGGTCTTTCATTTATTTCAAACAATTGCGAATAACTCGAATATTTTTTAACGAAATGCTTTGCAAATTTTTGAGACTGTTTACAATCGTACGGTACACAATTTTGCCAGAATGTTATATATATATATATATATATATATATATATATATATATATATATACACACACACACACCGTTTGCTTCATTTTTGCTTATTTTGACCACAAAATATGTAATATTTCAAGAGCAAAAATCTAAAAATCCGTTTGGTGTATTGCAACAGAAAAATTCAGATACAAAAGATGATATATAAGTCTCAAAACTGTAACAATGGATTTTTGATGCATGTGTTATTTGCGTTAAAAAAATATTTTCTATATCACTGCAAAACTTTATTTGAACACCCTGAAATGACTCTGCATAGTGACGCGAATATTCAGTAAAGTAGCGTGAACTGAAGCTTTGCACGCAAGCTAAGCAGGGGTATTATTGATTGATGATGTTTGTGCGTGATGCGTGCGGCTGCAGCCAGCTACGACTAGCCTAACACACGCACGCACGAGAGGTTCTAGACGAGAGAACCAGCGAACCCTGCTGTATATGTCCGCAACTCGGGGAACAAAAATCGTTTCCTTTCCCAGCACTGATGAATTGAAAGCCGATATCGGTGTCCTGCCAAGTTGGATGTCCGCCAGGCGAGAAGAATAACAAGCACGTGTGTGATATGGGGCGAAATTAAAAGCAGGGCGAATTCTCTGGCTCTGTTTTGTGTATAAATGTATTTCCGGTGCGCGGTCGTATTTTTCCCGGGACGCAACCCCGTTTTATGCACCCCCTCCCCTTTCTTCCTGTTTTTGAATCGATAGTTCGACATCGGGTTGGGCACCATCAGACCCTTCCAGATAATGAGATTGTGGCATTCCGTACATTCTAATGGCTTTTTCGCGTTAAGCTGTTCTGTGGCCATTACCATATTGTACAGATACACGTTTATTACTTGTAATTAAAATCTAATAATGATAATGTCATATTAGATCATCACCTCTCAAACGTATTTTTAAAAAGTTTGCTTCCACAAGTCAGAAAAATAATGTGCTCCTTCCTTGTTTCCCAACATTTCTTTCAGAATATATGCCCGCGCGGAATAATTTAATTTAAACAGATTATCCGCTTAAATTATTGGTTAGTGGACATACTCTCGTTTTATGTCGTATATGCCTTGATCTGTTGCAAACAAAGATTTTTACGCAGAAATCAGTCTGTCCAAACCCACCGAGGCAAGTGTAAGTAATGTTGGGTGTCTATACTTAGAGATGACACACGTCATGTTTGGTAGCTGTGCATATCACAGCCCTCCGCCACGCCCTTTTCCGCGGCAAGGCTTTGGGAGGCATTCTTTTGATGTTCAACAAAATTTTTGTAATCTGGGTTCGATCCTGGCTGGTTCAGCCGGATTTTTCCAATTGAAAGTTGTGCCTGTATGGGCACAGAAGAATCTCCGGTTTCCCTCGCCCTTCACTCCAGGCACTGCTCCATATTCAACCCATGTCGCCCCTTACCGGCTTTCAACTCTTTAGTTGTTCAGAGCTGTCCAAGTAACTCAACTTCATCGTCGCAGTCTTCCAGCTGCAACTCATATGTGCGTGTATAATAGAAACATAATTTCCGTCGCTAAGTATTACGCACGACCAACGAGGTTTACTTATAAGATAGCGAAAAGTAACAACTTTTGAATTGTTTCTTTGTGGTTGTGCTGACTTACCGGGAGTTCTGAAACATTTTACTGCTTTTCACACCCTTAGTTATCTAATTTAATAATATCATGTATTTCTAATTTGTAGGTATTTACATAAGCATCATTCTAATCAAAAATCATCTCGGTATCTCAACGGTTTAAAAGGCACAGATGATTAATTGGAAACACGTTTTTTATTTTATTAATGGTTTTCGAGGTCAAATTTCAGAAAATCCTGAAATTACTTTTGTAGATATTTACGTAAGATTTATTTTCAAACAAAAATCATCTTGATATTTTAACTGGTTTAGGAGATACGGATGATTAATTGGAAACACGTGTTATTTTTTTAACGGTTTATAAGTTGAAATCTCGAAAAATCCTGAAAATAATTTTTAGATACTTTCTTAAGCATCATTCTGAAGAAAAACTAACCTCGATACAGATATCGAGGTTAGTTATTAATTTAAGCGGAATCAAGGATTGGTATAAGGGATTCTTCGAAAACACATTTAACCCCTTTTCACACCCCTTAATTTTCGAACTTCGTTAAATTCCTTCTTGGTGGGTGCCTACGGCTTAAGGGGAAGCTACCCTCAAAATTTAATGGTTATAAGTTAAGCTGTTTGGGCTGTGCAATGATGACTGAACGAGGACACACACACACAGTATGTTACGAACTTTGTGAAATGATACCTGGTAAAAAATGAGGTAAAGGTATGTAAAACAAATTTTTCGTTGGCGCACGTTTAAAGAGTCAAATCCGTGTTTGAAAATTGAATTCGACTTCTGAATTTTGTTAATAGTTCCTAAAGTAATGTAAATAAAGGAATGAATATCTGGGAGTAGTTTTGATAGTAATAATATCAGCAATCTATGCTTATAAAGCGTTGATTACGTCACCTTCATTACACAATGGGTAGAGATGACGGTATATCGCGAAAATGTTTTGTGCCAACATAGCCTTGAAAACACTGACACAACGTAGCTGTCTATAGACCAATAACACGCATCAAATATTACAATATCGGGATTCTTATTGGCTCAGTCAAATAGGGCATCAGCTCCAAGTACAAGCTAAAGCCAATAATCTTCTGGTAAGTTGGACGTGTATTGAAATCCATCAAACAGTCAACTTTTCCCGCGATAAACCATCATCTCTAACAATGGGGTTTATCATGCCGTTTTCCGCCATAGAATTAGTTGCCATTGCATTTTGTGGACATGAATTGCCACGGTTATTTGCACCAATTATCAATAAACAAAAAAGATAGTCATGTCGCAACACCCTCAGTCAAACGTTTTCGAGAAAATTTGAAATATAAAATGCGATTACAGACAGGTAGGCAACACGCGATACACAGGAGATTTGAATGAAGGTTTTGATAGTTCGTGATGAATGGATAGAGAACACGAATGTACACATGCAAAGCGTTATTCAGTAGTCGTAGGTTTGTGTGAGTTGATAACATGTAATGAAGTATGCTTCGTGTTTTGAAATAATTGTGCTAGTATATGTCGTGGTGATGCTAAATGCTTTACCACGAGGGGCTTCATGACAATAATTCCGTGAACTGCACTAAAACACGAACTAATAATAACCACAAGGAATGTATGGAAACAAAAGTGTTGGTTACGTGACATTAATTAACCGACGTTTATTGACTAACGACATCAGGGGTGTAGCATCAATAAGGTTTGTTAATGCTACGACCTTAGAGAACAACCTACGTAGCGCTTTGTGGTATTACACACCCTTAAAAACAGCACAAGTAGAGTGTGTACTTACATTGAAATGATAACGAGCTTGTTGCGATTTACATGACAAAGTTCACGTAATAATTATCTGGCCCACGTTAACAATAATTTTGTGCGGAAACTGTTTGCCGCCTTACTGTTAGGCAACGTGTCATGTTTGTGAGGTGAGCTTGTTGCAGTCTTGTTCCCTTGCAAGAAATGTGCGCGTGCGTTATTCACGGCAACACAGAGTCACCTAATTCTTTTTCCGTTAATGAATGGCCTACAGATTTCGACCACGACCAATAGCAAGGATCAATACTAGAAAATACAGTTCAATAACTAGAATCAATATCCAATAACAAGACAGTCTATTAAACTGTAGAAACTTCCAGAACATCACAAACACGTAACGTGCCGAATTCCCGACACAGAATCTAAAAACCCGAATGGCTCACGACGGTGGCTACTGAGAACTTCAGACACCAGATGAACGGGGCGAAATCAGACCCACACTTTAATAGCGCAGTGTCAATGGATAGATACCCACTAGCGGAACTGACCAACAAGGTGTTGATTTATGGCGAAGCAAAGTGCAGTGGAAGATTAGTTCGCTAGATATCCCAGCAGACGACACCCAGCGCATACAGTGTTTGTAAGTATCGTGCATCGCCTGCGAGATACGGGGAGTCTCTACCAAAGTTTCGCAACTGTGGTCTACAGACTTAGAAGACAAGAGTCGACGATGAACCATCAACCAGCACTCGTGCCATCACACATACACTGGACGCATATCATGTGACGGTGTGGAATATGTTACATGAGCAGCAGCTTCGACCCAACCACCCACGTCGACAGCAACCATTACAGCCACGTGACTTTCCTCCCAGATATGAGTTCTGTACGTGGTTTGTGCAGAAGAGAACGTGTGAGGCCGACTTTTATACATGTGTCCTGTTTACACACGAAGTCTGTTTCACACACCATGGTTTATTACAACAGCCATGTCTGGGTGGACGAAAACCCACGTGCGACGGTCGTCATATTTCACCAAGAGAGGTTTTCCGTCAACACGTGGGCTGGCATAGTCCATGATCACTTCGTAGGACTATACATGTTACATGCATGTGTTGATGATTATTTACCAGCGCTTCTTAAAATAAATATACACACCCCGAGTTGCTGGAAGACGTACCACTTGCGATACGTCACCACATGTGGCTACAGCACGATGAGGCACCATCACACTATGCTCGTGCTGTTCGTGAGTACCGCAACCAAGTATTTCCAGAGAGGAGCATAGATAAGGGAGGCCCTGTCGAGTGGCCTGCACGCTCCCCTGATATGTCACCCCAGTACTTCTACCTGTGGTGTCACATTGAGAGTCTAGTCTATGAGACGACAGTAGACACGTTGCAAGAACTCGTGGCACGCATTGTAGCAGCCGGCGAAGTGATCCGCAGGGATGCCAACATTCTCCAGCATGTGCAGTTGTCCTTACAGCAGTGTTACAATGTCTGTATTAAGGGCGCGGTTCAGCTCAGTTTTCAACGTTTTTTTTTTTATTTTTATATTTGTACAAGATTTTTTTATCTTATTTTAGATATAAATTGTGAATAAAATTTGCACTTACGAAATGTTTTTATCTCTCATAGTTTTTGCGTAATGACTCGTAAACGTTACAATTTGCATTTTACGGTTATGTAACCGCCATTAAGACCAATTGACATACCAAACTGAAAAAAAAAAATTACAGAGAATAACCATGTCGTATGCTACAACGTCTCCTGCATAAAAACAAAAAATAATATATTCTTGTATTTAAAAATAATTGCTAAAATTTTAATTTTTAATTTTAAAAACACAATAATTTTTAAAAATCACAAAAAAAAATATTATTTTCAGTTTTTACGTATAATAAGTTGTAGTCCAAAACATAGTAATTCTCTTTAATTTTTTTTCAGTTTGGTATGCTAATTGGTCTTAATGGCGGTTACATAACCGTAAAATGCAAATTGTAACGTTTACGAGTCATTACGCAAAAACTATGAGAGATAAAAACATTTCGTAAGTGCAAATTTTATTCACAATTTATATCTAAAATAAGATAAAAAATATCTGGCGCAAATATAAAAATAAAATAAGACGTTGAAAACTTAGTAGGTGAACCGCGCCTTTAATGAAGTTGGCCAGACTTTCGAGCATCTGATATGATATTATTGTACTTATTACGAGCTGCGCATTCTACGTACATTGTGCGTTCAAAATACATTACAGTTCATCACTAACCAGCGTAGCATTCATTCAAATATCCTGCGTATTGCGTGTTGCCTACATGTCAGTATTAACATTTTATATTTTCAGTTTTCTCGAAACCGGTTGACTTGAGGGTATTGCAACAAGGCTACCTTTTTTGTTCATTGCGGATTTTCGAAACAAACCGTGGCATTTAATATCAAAAATGTAATGGCAACTGATTCTATGGCGAATAAACGGCGTGTAATGTAGGTGACATGTAATAAACACCTTATAAACACATAGTGCAGATCTTAAGATCTTATTACTAATAAACCACACCCAGAATTTCATTATTTTATTTACATTACTTTAGGATCTATTAACAAAAGTTAGTTGTTTAATTATATTTTCAAACGCGAATTTGACCCTTAAAACGTGCACCAACGAAAAATTTGTATTACATAACTTAACCTCATCTTTACCAGGTATCATCTCACAAAGTTTGTAACATACTTTTATCAACACGCTGTACACACACACACACACACACACACACACACACATATATATATATATATATATATATATATATATATATATATATATATATATAGTGCTTCTTAGAATCAACGGACATACTCCGCTTGCATATTCATCACGAAAAAATCACGAAAATATGTGCAAGACTTACCATCTAATGTCTATCCCAAGGGACACGTCTTTGAAGTATAACCGCTTAATTGTTAACATTTTTTAAAACATATGCAGAAAATAACAGCAAGACTCTGATAAACTATTAAGTGGATACAGTTCTACGTACTGTGTAATGTTTTATCACTAACAAAAAATATTTTTTGCCTATAATTATGGGTTGCAACCCTTATGATGCAAAAAAAAAGTATGTGCTGGTAGTTCGTCAGCATTTATGTGCATACTTATAAGAATCACGTAAAAATAAGCAAAATATCCTTTATTATGTTTGCCACAACTACAAGCATAACCGCAGAGTAAAGAATAAACGTTGAAGTCACACAACCAGGAAATACCGTGATATCTGGCTTGTACGCAACACGCAGTTTGGCCTTATGTATGTATACACACACACGCACACACACACACACACACACACATATATATATATATATATATATAACTTTGATAGAAATAGATAATTTTCAAAAGTATATTGAGTATAAAAATTATTTGCTTGGTAACTAGCTAAGAATTAAATAAATAATTTAATTTCTCATAGTTAATTTATTGTATTTTTGTTATGCGTTTAAAAATTATATTATTTGTTATTAAAGTTAATTACCCTTGAGTCTGCGGCCGCCAAGGTAAAAAAAAATGTCTCCAAAGAAATTGTAATTTGACATCAGTTGCAAATATTATGGGGCAAGTTATCTTCGCTGTGTAACTATTATTTTTTAGTCAGTAATACAAACGGATCTCATGCTTTTTAGATGAAAACCAGGTATATTTTAATGTGTTTGAAATGTTAATTTTGTGTGTGGCGAACTCGGCAAATAATGTAATAATAATTATAATAAGTGACAAGCATTTCTGGCGACTGCACGTACCATATCATATTATGTTTGTGAGAAGTGTTTACTAATCCTGCCTCAACTGTTTACTTCTACCTCCTAAGTTTAGCTCCGTTAGTGACATTTAAGTTACTCAGCGTGCAAGTTGACATTTCGAATTTCATCACACTGAGGGAAGAATCTTATAACGCCCTGAATAAAATGTTCAACCCTCGACAGTTACTTATATAAGAGTTGACCTTCAAGTGAGCAATTTTTGATACATAGCTGTAATTATCGATAAATAATAGTAGGATTACATCCTGAGTTAGTGATGCTGTACACAGCTTATTAAATACATCGAAATTAGTTTTTAAATTGCCCGTAAAAAGAATATAATGGAAGTTATTCTGCGTTAAAATCTACATAAAATTACATTTTTAAAAATTACGAAACTCTGAACAGTGTCTAAACAATTAACGGTAGTAAAATCTGAAAGAATTTTTTTTTTGTAATGTCGGTCCCACAGTGTTTGTTTTTGGACAAATTTAAAACTCGTTTTCAACTTACTTTTTATAGAGCTGCAGATGTGCACGCACGCCATTGAAACAAGTTCCTGCAAAAAAAAAAAAAAACAGGAGCTCTAATAAAATGTCTATGTCTCCGAAGGAAACGCAAGCCATATGTCGTAGTATCCTGCCAGAGCGCCATTTTTGCCAATCGTTAGATATGACGGTATATCGCGAAAATGTTTGTGCCAACATAGCCTTGAAAACACTGTAGTTTCTTGTGACATGTATGATTGGGTGATGTACGTCTGACACAACGTAGCTGTCTGCATACCAATAACAGGCATCAAATATTACAATATCGGGATTCTTATTGGCTCAGTCAAATAGGGCAACAGCTCCACGTACAAGGGAAATCCAGCTATCTTCTGGTAAGCTGAACGTACGTTGAAATCCAGCAAACAGTCAAGTTTTCCCGCGATAAAACAATCATATTTACCAATAATCAATTTTAAAAATGTTCGGAATGAACACCATTGCTTCTAAATCGTCTTATATGACGCTCAGCGTTCTGTATTATGATACAGTCAAGTCGGTATCGGACTTTCTGGGAATTGACCAATACAGAACGGTAGTCTTAGAGTGGGCGTGTCTTATGTGTTGTGAGCCAATAGTATGTTTAAGTGTGGGAACATTGAGATCAGCAAACCTGCAGTCATGAATATAGATGTCTACACAGTAAAAAAAAATTGTACATTTACAAGGAAAATCTTGTAAACTAATATCAGAACGTAATAAGTCAGGTAATGAAAGTCAGATGTCAGAAACCTTTTAAAGTCGTTAAAAATATCGTAAACAACTTTGCGAACTAGTAACATAAACGTTGATGAGCAAATTTTTCGATTTGAAACAAAATTCACTTAGGAGAGCTGACAAATATTACTAAACATTTCGTAATTTTACAAAAAAAAGTGTTGTAAACTTAACCAGATATTAGCTGTAAATATACAAGATTTGTTTGTATATTTACAGAAATGTTTGTAAATATACAAATAAGTTTGTAAAAATACAAGTTTTTTGTAAGTTTTACAAAAAGACTTTGTAGTGTTACCAAAAACCTTTTTGTAAAAGTACAAATTTCTTTTACTGTGTGTAGTTTATTTAGTATTCACCGTAAGTGAAGACATTAACTCATTTTGTTCTGAATTAACATGTATATTTTATTGTGGCCTGAAACGATAACTTCTGAGTATTCTGAAACACAAACACTGAGTTTATTACTTACCCTTCCATGTTTATATTAACAAGCCGCGGAAGTATACGAACTGGCAGAACTGGGGGGAAAAATTAACCAGGGCTTGAAACAAAATGCAAGAATAATTACACGTGTATTAAGTCTTTAATACGAACATTTCTACAAATCAGTCAAATGAAAGCTTTGTGTCTTTACTCGTGTCTTTGTATCAAGCAACCGTACCTTTATCGCTGCTTGAGGAATATGTAATTCAATGCTAAGTAGATTTTACTTTCTGTAATACAATTTTACAGTATAATCATCACTGATGTTTATTTTCAAACCAGAACACTTAGCGTAAATATGTATTTATTTTCAGTAAAAACGTATTATGAAAATAACCGTGAACCTAGTCTCGATTAAAAAGACCTGTTACCAAACCAAGAACGTAATAAATAATGGAACCGACCTACTGCTTGCGATCATGTCGCGATCGATTTACTAAACGTAACCTCACTTTATTTAAATATGTAAGTTACATATAGCATCATCTCAGTGCATCTCGGCCTGGTTAAAACCTGGTCAATGAATGTGTAGAAGCTCGCTAACCTGATAGCAACCATAGTTGTTTGCACAGTTCTTCAGGAATAGCAGTCCGTCGCAGTTGAGGGCTGGTAACACAGAACTACATGTCGGGCGTATATATATTACACGGCGTGTTATCCCCGCGCATTTAGTTACACACTTCCCGCTTACAGCAGAAAAGTACATGGATACGTGCGTAAAACTGTTTTGAAAAAATATTAGTTATTTTTTATGTTTATAACGAACACTACGAGGTAGAGACGTGAAAAATTCGCGTGTTCATTGACCTGTAGGTTAGACTCCAAGAATATCTGTGTATTCAAGCATACAACAGCTGATCATTGGCTGCTCGTCTACACAGTGGTACCACATGATTGGTGTGTGTTTAGTTGCTTCTGTATTATTGGATGTATCAACTAAGTCTAGGAACAATTGTGATAGTTACATTAACTTAAAGTTGTTGGTGTTCTAGTTTGTACTCATAAGAAAATGCGAATTTAATAAGACCCCATTAAATGGGAGTGTTAAGACGGAAATTTTTTTTGTGTTTTGACAGTTTTTACAACATTGCGGTATGTTGCGTCTGGAGGCTGTGCCTCTCTGTTTGTGCTGTGTTCTCTGCAGTTATTGTTTAAGCTTAAACAATACTTAAATATCAGAAACCTCGTTGGCAGATCGGTTTAAAATAGTTTTCAACATTTTGGCTAATTTTTTTCAAGACAGTTGATATGATGGATTTATCTAGTTACGTATCTTACAAAATGTTTCGTTAGTTTACTTACTATTCGAAACCGCATAACTTCTTGCCTTAAAAAAACAGCTATCACTGCAAACACCATTTCAGACAAAGTTGCCTAACATATTTCTGATGTCTGCTCTTGTTTAAGCTTGAAGAAATATAATAATTACCTAAACAATGGTAGAAACACGGTAGCTTAGCCCTAAGGAAAGCTGGAGGATGATTTGGTTCGAATGTTTGCAGACGAGTATCAGTCCTTCTCTATTATCAAACAACAATTCTCATTATTGATCCAGTCAAATGGGAAAACACGAATAAACTCGTAAATATAACACTGCACCCTAGCAACAACTCAACTTCTCCCACGATAAATTAGTTTAAAAATTATAAAACAACTAGCATATATCTTTCTTCCTCGTCAGTTTCTATGCATGTTTGGTAGTTTTATTTTCATATCAGCCCATGGCAGTTCTCTTTTGGTAAACCAACCCTTAAATCTTTCAAAACGTATTTTATTAGGTACTTGCTTTCAAAGTTGCCAGAAGCTTAAATGTAAATTACTCCTTTCGTTTCTAATTTTAAAATTGACTTACTTCCCATACAAACTTTCTTCCCTTATTTTACCAACTCAGAGGATAAATTATAAAATTAACTGATACAGCTGACTTTATCTGATAAACGAAAACGTAAACACAAAGTGCTATAATTCTAACTTCAACAATGACGAACTTCCATGCAAACTTTTATTCCCTGTTTAACCCACTTAGGGTATGCATTTTTAAAAATCCTATCTTAGTGCTCAGCTACATTATGTACACTCTAAATCTGAATTAGTGAATATTCACTTATTCACGCCGATAGATGGAACAGTTTCAACAAATTGGATCAGTGAGAAACCACAGTGAAATCGGCGACTCTTCACTGATACCGATATAGAGTGCCAACATTCCATAAGTTAATTAGTGAATGTCCACCGATTTTCCAGTAATTTTTCACTGATTCAATAAGTGAAAACTGTTATTTGAAATCAACTGGAAAAACTGTGAATATTCACTTGTGAAATGTTGGCACTCTTAAAGGAAATCAGTGAATATTCACTAATTAAACAGTGACTATTTTCACTGATTCAAATTGTTTAAACTGCTCCATCCATCAGCGTGCAGCAGTGAATATTCACTAATTCATATTTAGAGTGTATGGAACTCCTGGCAAACATGTCATGTTCCTACCACCGGTTTAAGTTGTACGTTTTCTGTCAGTAATTATTTAGTAGATGGAAACAGTTGCTGCCGAGTAACCTAGAGTCACTGAGGGTCATGTATTGGGAAAGTCTTGCTCGACGTAACAAAGCGGACTATAAGTGTGGCACATAGAGGAGGGCGTGTATTGCAGACTGCAGTGCGACAACTTGAAGGGCCGACATCGATTTGAGTGCGAACAACTGGTATGAAGACCACAGCCAGCTAGACACCGCGTAGCACCGTGTAAAAACTTTTACTTTACAACTAAGTTAGATTTTATCTGAGCCTTTATAGCTTTCTGTAAAGACGTCGTAACTTTATAACTAATAAATGTTTTTAAGGCCCTGATCTTTCATTTATTTCAAACAATTGCAAATAACTCGAATATTTTTTTAACCAAATACTTAAAAAAATAGTCAGAATGTGTAGAGTCATACGATACACAATTTTGCCAGAGCGGTTTTTTTTTTTTTTTTTTTTTTT